>OX940880.1:75434883-75591487 GCA_954870665.1 Stratiomys singularior | reverse complement strand
CATACATACATACATACATACATACATATTGAAATAGGAATATTTTAGCAATCAATAGGGTTAGATATCTGTCTCTTAGTAGCTGCTTGTATTGACGAATGAACTAAAACTAAAGGAAGAGCTATATGGCACACGTACACTGTACGTGAGCGCAGTAAAATCGAACGAAGGGGAACATGTAAGAAAAAGACAACGTTAATGAGAACAAAATAGATGCAAGTGGCGCTTGCTGTCAACTAATGACAATTGTCAATTATAAAGCGTTCAGAGTAAAGTGTTCGTCGCGGTTCAATTAAATTGTTTTACGCGTTAATTAGTGAAGTAATATTAGTGGACTAATTAAAAAAAAATATTGTGAAGTTAAAAAAAGTGAAAAATTACTACAGTGGTGTCTGACAAATACGTATTATAGAACATTTATCGCGTGAAATGAAGTGTTGTGTTGCAGGTTACCGAAACAACTCGTCTCTTCTTCGTGGGAAGTCATTTTTCAGGTAAAAATTGTATTAGTTCTGCCCGCGGATATTTGTGTTTTCGTGTGCATGCATTTTATTTTTAATTTTGTGATCATACTAGTTTATATAATAAAATGAAATCGGTTGCAGTAATATTTGTATACGATACTCTACTATCTGTCAAAAATATAGTCAGCTGTTATGAACAGAGTGGCTTTCGGTCAGTATCGGCGGTGTATATTGGTGTATCGGTGTATATGTTTACGATACTCTACTATCTGTCAAAAATATAGTCAGCTGTTATGAACAAAGTTGCTTTCGGTCAGTATCGGCGGTTAAACAAATTTAACAAATTTGTTATTCAAGTATACATACTTCTTTTTATCAAGATATATTTATTAATTCTATTTCATTTAAATAAATATTTTTCTTTAATTTATGTTTAAGATTTCCGCCAGACGAGGAGTTACGTGAGAAGTGGATCCGTGCTATAGGTAAATCCGGTTTTCTTCCCAGCAAGTATTCAGTAGTTTGCGCGGATCACTTTTTACCTACAGATGTGCTACAAATCGGAACCAGCAATCATTTAACGCAAGAATCCGTTCCTTCTATCAATATTGTAAGAACTGAAACATTTATTTAATTACAGGCAGCAAATATTTGGTTATTTTCAGGAAGAAAATCATGTTGAAACTGGTACAAGTGATGAAACGGAACGGTTACCGGAAATTTTACAGCCAGCTTAAATACTAGTATGTGTTTTGACAGTTTAAAATTTTATACCTAGCTCACTATTTATCTAATAGGGCAATGAACTGAGGACACTGGATTCGATAGGCATGGAATATGGAGAGTTTTGTTTCAATGCCCAGGAGGGCGTTAGTATTTTTTTTTTTTTTTTTTTTTTTTTGTTTGGGAGGTGAAGGCTATTTACGCCCTGAGTGTCGGACTCCCCCGCTACCGGACTACCGACTAAACACCTCCCCTGTCACACCGAGAACCTAGCCTGGAACTGTTTGTCACATTACTTCGGACTAGGCCTCATTAATCATCGCTTAGCGATGTCTTCAGGCTAAGGGAAAACTCTCTTCACGGATGGATAGGAAGGAATTGCAATTAGTAACTATAATATTGCGTTACAGAGATGTTCCCTCCCTCGCCAAGCGATCCATTATGTCCTTCTTTATAATGAGTACTGTCCGTACGTAATGTGACACACAGTTCCAATTGTCCTTTGATTTCATCATTTTTCCCGTTAGATTTTCTGGGGAAATTACGCCAATTTTTTCCGAGAGATGCGAACGGAGTCTTGTAAATCTATTACACGTAAAGAACGTGTGGCATGCGTCATCCGTCATCCCCGGGCAGAACACGCAAGTTGGGGATGGTGTTTTTCCCATCTTATACAGGTAAGACTGAAAATACCCGTGACCACTGAGTAGTTGCGTCAGATAATAATCAGTCTCACCATGCATTCTGTAGAACCACGGCCCCAAGTCACTTATCAGCCGTGCGGTCCATCTGCCTCGCGTTTCGTTTTCCCATGTTTGCTGCCATAAGATAAGGGTTCTTCTCCGTTCCTCTCGGCTGACGGTTTCTCTCGCCGACTCCCCCCTACGTGAGTATACACGTTTCCGTTCGTCAGCAAGTAATTTAATTGGAACCACCCTCGAGATTACCAGCACTGCAGGTTCAGAGACAGTGCGGTATGCAGCGGCTATCCGTAAAGCTCCTTGCCTCTGTACCTGTGCCAGACGCCTTCGGTACGTCTCTTTATTAAGAGCATCAGCCCAAACCTCGGAGCCATACAAGAGCACTGACTCCATTGCACTCATCAGTAGACGTCTTTTGCTCGAGGTTGGCCCCTGCGTGTTGGCCATAATGCGGTTTAGCGCCGATACCCGCGCGGAGGCCTTATCTGCTGAAGCTCGAACCTGCTCGAAAAAACTCATCTTCGAATCAATCATCAAGCCAAGGTATCTGATTGATTCTTTTGACTCGATGATCATTCCCCCTACACGAACCGGCATAACACGAGGGATTCGCTTCTTTGTGAGGACGACAACCTCGGTCTTTTCCAGCGCTAGGCTAAGCCCACGGTCTGTCATCCACTTGCTCACTCGGCGTATTACCGCGTCCAGTTTGAGCTGCGTCTGTCCGGCGACTAGTACTGCTACGTCATCTGCGTAGCCAACCAGGCGCGACTCCCCCGGTAACTGCAGTCTCAAAAGCTCATCGTACGAGACATTCCAGAGGTCCGGGCCCAGAACGGAACCTTGCGCGACCCCTGATGTCAAATCAATTCTTTGCCGACCTCCCAACGAATCATAGATGAGTTTCCGATTTTTGAGGTAGTCTTTCAATATCTGCATCAGGTACCTCGGCACCCTGAAATATTCCAGAGCACCAAGAATATCTGTCCATCTGGCAGAGTTGAAGGCATTTCTCACATCTAGAGTTATGAGCAGTACTATTCGTCTCGAGTAATGATTGTGGGCTTCTGCCTGCTGGACCGCGCTCACTACCTCTGCTATTGCACCAATTGTGGATCGACCAGCCCTGAAGCCGTACTGCCGAGGAGACAGATCCCCGGCATTTCGAATGGCTTCTCCAAGTCTTTCTCGAATGAGCCTCTCGAGTACCTTCCCAGCGGCATTCAGCTTACATAGGGGCCGATATGCAGATGGTTGCTCCGCGTTCCCCTTCCCCTTGTGGATCAGCACGAGCCTCGCCTCTTTCCAGCAATTTGGAAACACGCCCTGCCGCAAACAGGCATTGAAAGTGGTGAGCAGCTTTTCAGGACAAAGTTGATGTGCAAGCTGTATCACTTCCGCTGGTATACCGTCTGGTCCCGGGGCCTTTTTCGATTTTAAAGCTTTTACCGCATTATCCAGTTCGATGGCGGTAAAAAGTGGGCATTCTCCGAGACATTCAATATCTGCATCATCAGGACGAATAGGATGCATAGGGAAGAGCGCTCTAACAATCTGGTCCATTTTTTACGTTTCAAGGACACAGGGCCTCCTTGCAGCTCCTAGTTTCCGCATGGCAAGCTTGTAACCCAGCGCCCACGGGCCTCTGTCGATGTCCTCAACTAGGTTGCGCCAGCAGCGAGCCTTGCTTTCGTTAATTAACCTACGGAGAACTTTTCTAGCCGACCTGTATGCCAGCGTTCGGGAGTGTGACTCGTCTCGATTTTTTAAACATTGAGATTCGCGGCGGAGTTTGTGACATTCTCTCCGCTTTTCGGCGATTTCTGCCGACCACCAGTATACAGCAGGCTTATTGTGTCGAGGCCGTCGCCTGAGCATAGAGCAGTCGCACGCATTCTTGATGAGCCTCATGGTGGAGTTCACCATGTTTTCAGCTGAGGCTCCTCCCGTTACCGTCATAGTTTCACTTCTCATAAGAGCTGCGGCGAACGCGTCGACATCTATTTTAGATATATTCCAACCTACAGTTGAGGGTTGGGTTGCTACGCGTCGAGTAGCACAGTCGCCAATTGCGAAAGCAATGTACTGATGATCGCTCGCCGAGTAGTCCTCCAGTACTCTCCATCTGTGCATCCTAGGCACTAAGGACTCCGAAGCAAATGTCACATCCGGTATAGTTCCCAAGCAGCCTCCCCGTCGAAAAGTTGGTGTGTTCCCAACGTTCATGATGACAAGTTGCCTCCTAGCCGCCATTTCTAGGATTCTTTTTCCTCTCGAGTCTGGCAGAGGCATTCCCCATTCTATCGCTTTGGCGTTAAAATCACCGCCAACAAGGATTCGGCCTTCTGTGCTCGAGACAGCTTCCTCCAGTTCATCGAGCCTGCTCTGAAAACATGAAATTGACTCATTTGGAGTGAAATAGACGCTTATGTATGTCAAATCGGCGCACACAATGAGCACGAAGCCATTTCCACTGGTGCAAGTCCGAGCTGTAGGTAGAGCCCTATCACGTACCCAGATGGCGGCGGTGCCGGATCGATCACAATACCATCCAGCTTCCTTTTTGTTGTGGTGTGGCTCAGATATCAGCAACAAGTCAACTTTTTTCTCTCTTGCAACCTGGTCTAGTAGATCTTGTGCGGTTGAGCTACGGTGTAGGTTGATTTGCAGGACTTGGATCATGTCTTTGCTCTTTTCTTGCTTAGTGCCTCTTTGAACTCCTGGCACCTACCACTTCCTGGAATGTGAGTTAGATCTTCAGACTTCCATCCCTTATCTTTGCACAAGATACAGCTGGGTTCGTTTGGGCAGTCTTTCGCCTTATGATCGGAAGTGCCACACCTGTAGCACAGTTTGCTTCGATCTGGCCCCTTGCAGTTCAAGGAGATGTGTCCGAAGTTAAGGCACTTGTAGCATCGAGTTAGGGCTACCCTCCGACGTATCCTGCACACAACCCAGCCGATTTTAATTTTCTCCTTGGTCAGGAGTTGCACAGCGTCTTTCTCTGGGATGTCTATTATTGCCGCCCTTTGTCCTCTAGGGTTGGTAGGCGTTAGCCTTACCCTAAAGCTCTCTGCCGTAGGAAGAATTGACCTAATTGAATCTTCTACTTCTTAAGCCTCCGCAATGCAGTCAAGGTCTCTTATTTCCAAGGACGCCATTGGCTGCAAAGTCGAGATAACAGCTTTAGAGCCCAGGAGGTCCTTGACAGCGCTCTCGAACCGTCCCTTGTCGGTGGATTCCGCTCCGAGTTCTACGAGGAGACCGCCTGTTCTGGTCGCTCTTACTGTTCGTATACAGACACCGTTTTTTTCGGGTTCCACATTTTGTCTGATTTCCTTAAGGACCTCGGCGTAAGTTCTCCCATCTGCAGGTTTGATCAGTAAAGCATCCCTGCGCTGCTTGTTCCTGGTCTTTTTTGGCATTGCACTGTGTTTCGTGCCTTCTTGCTTTTCAGGCACCTGTTTGGAATCTTTTGTTATCGCTTGGTGTACCCGAAGTAATGTGACAAACAGTTCCAGGCTAGGTTCCCTGACAGGGGCGGTGTTTAGAGGGTATTCTGGTAGACAGGTCGGTACTGCTGCCAGCGAGTCCCTCACTGCGGATGTAAATGTCTTCATCGCCCGCCAAAAAAAAAAAAAAAAAATCGCTTGGTGTATCTTCTTCGCAGCCTTCTGTTGCGATTTAGAGCGCACCAATTGAAAGCCATCATTTTTCTCCTCCCCTTGACTGTTGTCTCCTGTCTCGATTGTTATCGGTCCCTTCGCCCTTTTCCTACGGTCAGGTTTAAGTGGGCTACATGCCGCCCTTTTGCCTTTTACGAGAGGAGTAGCATTTTCGGTGGAGGGAGTTTTATTTTCTGGAATTCTTTTAAGCTCTTTCAATTCACTCTCCGCCCGTAGCCACCTGCGGCGATAGTGCTGGATCCTATCAACGAGATCCTCCAATTCGTCAATCCCATTTTTGATGCCCTTGTTGACATTTTTTTGGACATTTGTTGAATTTCTCATCACTTTTATTATAGCGCTTATGTTCCTTGTTAGACGCTCTTCTTCACTTCTGTCAGCGGCTATTTTCGTTATCAGGTCGTCCTCAGGTGAAGTTCTCGATATACTGTCAGCAGGAGGGTCTTGTTGTTGTTGAGCATCATTGGTTTCGCCTCCCACGTTGTTCAGTATATGACTTTTAATGGCCCCTGGAGAATGGCACTTCGGGTCGATGACTCCACTGCCCGAAGCCTCCACTACGCTTCTGGTATCGTTCGCTCCATCGCCTTGTGTAGGAGGGATGTTTTGGACAAGCACCTTTTTCGCTGTTGCAAAGCGTTCGATGGAGGTTTGCTTGCAGGATGTTTTCTCGTTGCCTTGATTAGGCTTGGCTACTCTTTGAGGCGGAGTTCGCAGGAGTTTTGGCCTTCGGGCGAACATGCTTGCGTCGTTGATTATTTCACTTGTAATTTTTGATTCTTCAGTGGCCAAGTGTTCCACCACTGAAAAATGCCCTGGCGACTTATCCCCAGCATAAATGCTGGAGAGAAGCCCGCATGAAGTCGAGGCTCCCTCACACGTCGGGGTGTATATCCCCACCCCTAATTTACTATTTTTGTTGTCACTCATCATATATTTTTGTTTTTGGTGGGTGCTTTTAGTGACTTGATCACGCGTCTGGATGACGGGCAACCTCGTCAAGCCCCCCCACCACGACAAGGTAGCACCCATGGGGGGGACATAAAGAATATTATAATCTATTTTAAATTTTACACTATCATTGCTTCCTTATTGTTAACATATTATAATTCCAGGGACAGTCTGCATCAAACGGTTTCCGTGCATCAAACAATGTAGATACTGTTTGTGAAACGCAGTATAATTTAAGCATTCAATTATTGATTTAAATTTTAAAAGCCATTCGAAAACATTTTTGTCACAAAAGATATTATTATCTTTTCTAGGAAGACGCAGAATTTGGTGCGGAGAACACAGATGCGGCTCTGCTACTTTCAAATGACAAACTAACACCAAATGTAAGTTTGCTGCTTCTTTTCATATGATCAATATCGTTTTTAATGGTTTGCTATATTTGAGAGAAATATAACATTCTACAACATTTTTTATACATAACTATAAAAATAGACTCGTATTGTTGTTAAGTATAAAAATTTTGCAGAGTGCAATGTTTATTTCAAATATAACGTACGATTAAAATCTTTAATCATCCCAATCAACATATAAATATATTGATTCGTATGTCTTTTATATTATATGTGTTAAAAAGAAAGTATGTACAATAATATCCTATTGTAAAAGAGAACTCGTAAGTGTACATTTCATTGGTATATTTGAATGACATTGGCAAACACCAATTCAATAACTGCTACCAAATAAGCACGTGTTACAAAGTAGATATAATATTTTGACTTGAAGTAATATTCTTCATTTGTTTAATATTTGCATTTATTTCATTTGAAATAAAATTGAATAAACTCCAGTAATTTGGGATAAAGTTAATCGAGCATCATTTTTGTTCCTTTTAATTTAAAAGATGAAATAGTGGCAATTGGCAGTTGAAAATTTTTAAATGCATTAACTCTTTCATTTACCCTTCCATCCTTTCGAATCACAACTTCTTCAAGAAACCATGTGACGCTGTTTTTAAAATACGACTTAACTGAATTTCAGACCAATAGTTGTAACATCTTCAATGCTACCAAATTGCCCACGAAGCGTAATACCAAATCGAAAGTAGTAAGTTTTTATAATGTGATTGCATTCACGCATTGGTGTATGCATATATTCCATACGTAGGTAACTATACTTAAAAAATATCAAACATGCACATGTATACTCGTTTGTGCCCACAGTATTTGTGATCTATTATGATTTATCCAATAAGATACATTATCATAGAATAATGTCCCTTTGTTGATAGAGGTAAAATTATCTGAATGGAGTGGAGTTGCGTTTTAGAGCTACCATCTTGGCGTCGTTCAAAATTTGCTTCTCATTTTTCGGTAGTAAAAGTGTTAATGTCAGTTACATTAACAAATTACATTATCCAACATAAATTGTACAGTTAGCTTGTAAATCATGGTGATTCTGTACTTCAGGCGTGAATGAATTCGGGCATATGACTAGCTGATGAAAGGAAAAATAGCAAAATTAAATTTCTCGGACGCTCACGCATGCACATGTACACAGATAAGGCTTTTCTATACATTTTATCATCGCACATTTTGCATGTAACAATTCACACGCCTATTTTCTCTAAATATCGCACATATTGCAAAATAACATTGTGACAACTTATTAAAATTTATGTATTATTCATTCATGCATAAAGTTACAATTATGCATGATCGTACTGAACACCATATTAATTCAATCAGTTTACACCAAGTTTGTTCGTTTGAGTATTTTTGAATATCCCACACGTTATACATTAGTGTTCGAATTTTTATGTATTCCCTGAAGTTGTTCAACGTTAAATTGCATTTTTATTCTTCAATTATTTGTTGGGTGTAAATTGAATTAAGTCCACAAAGATGCATACCTTGATTGAATTAAATCATGAAGAAACTGCCGTTTTTGATTTAAACTTTTGAAATTTTATCATAACTTATCTGTAGTTGTTAGTGGGAGCTTTATTGATCATATACGAGCTACATGCGTCATATTTGAATTTTTCGTAGCTTCTAGGTAATAATTTAGTTTCAGAAATTATTTGATTCATCGTCAATAGGAGGTTCAGAAATTGGAAAAAACTTCAATAAAGTTTCAGGTTGACTTTCGGATTAGCTTGTAGGCTCGAACAGGGAGACATTTTGAAACATTATATATATTAAGTTCATTTGGAACATATGGGTGGGATACGTTTGTTGCAGATCCTTTGACGGATAATTTGATTTGATCCTTGAAAACTACGAAACATTGAAATCATATTTTCGAAAGGTTCTTGATTAATGCACAAGGTAATTAGGCACCCTTGAATGCTCATTAGATTTCAGAGCACGTTAATTGCATTATTGTTGCAAATCAGCCTATCGAAGCAGTAGGGACTATTGATTATCCCCGAAGAAGTCCATTTCGAAATCATGTCCGGTGCCCTCTAAGAAAATTCACTCCCGTTGGGATTTTTCGAAAATTTAGTGACACTGTTCAAATTATCGAGATCTTATTCATGTTTGATATAAATTCAGCTGTGCTGATGGCAGCCTCCTCTTCTCTACTATCGTACTGAAAATGTCCTTATTCAACCGCACCTGAAATTGTTGCAGAAAAAGGATTACCTAAAAACTTGAGTAGCTAGTTTAAATGACATTTTGTCGAAAATATCTGGCTTGAAATGCATATCTGCGCCTTATTTAAGGGAGTGATAACATTATTATCAAATACGTGCAACTGCTTGTTAATCTCCCAAGAAACGATATTACCATCATAATTAATTTTACTGCTCAAAAGAAAATTTATAACGCTTTTGAATAGATGGGGTGTACAGAGTAAAAGTACAAGGCCTTAAAGTAAGTTTAAAGTCTCGGGAGTAGTTTGTATAGCTTGGATTTTTCAAGCACTTGAAGCAAAGGTGAAAATAAACATGATAACTCGTTATTTTCTATAGGTTCGTAACTAACTTGTTTTTTTTTTTTTTTTGTACTGTTCCATGGAAGAAAGACTTTTCAAAAATATTTGCCTTTGCAGTCTCTACTTCAATTCAAAATACACTAGATCAATAGAATCTTCACTACATGAGAAAAAATCTATGTTGGCAGGTCTTGGAAATGCACATTTCTTCTATATTTTTCAGTGCTCATAGGTTTTAAAATCAGATCCTCAGCTCTCCATATTTAAACCTATGGGTTGTTGTAATTCACCCTGTCGGCTTGGCAATCCTGGTCGGATTGCCATACTTGAGATGCAAATTATCCCATTCGTATCGCAATTATGGCAACACGAAACGGAAGGTCACACCGACAGAGGGAGAGAGGAACATTTCCGGAACGGGGGAGTTCGTCGAGGGCCGAGAAAAGTGAAGCACGCGCTTAGAAAAAAATATATAACAAAAAAAAAGAAAGAGTGAAAAAAAAGACGAACGGATAATTCGAAATAACTTCGCGTTACTTGTTACGATAATTTGAAGTGTTTAAAGTGAAAAACTAAGGAACTATAGAGAACGATGGAAAAAAAATACATATTTACAGATCGATCGTAAACAGTTTAGTGCATTGAGGCGCGCTTTAACTAGCGATCAGTGTTAATATAAAAGAGTTTCAAACAAATGCATGCACTAGAGACGTTTGACGGTTCTAAATACAAATAAAAGTTTTTTCCGACATTTTATTAAACCCACAAGAAAAAAAAAATGCATATAAATTCAATAATGAACTGGAAAACTAACGGGTATATTTCGCCTGACACAGTAATTACATCTCGAATGTGTAAACGTGGTTGCAATAAGTTTTTATGATAAATAAAGTACTATGTTACAAAAGTGAAAGCGCAGCACTTATGGAAAAGAATAATACCAAAACGAGGAGAAGTGCTAGCACTCAGTTTAGCCTGAAATCAAACACATAATGGGTAAATAACTAATCGCGAGACACTTGTTAAATACAAAACGAAAGGAAGGTAGTTTCTCATCTCCGCGTATCAGCAAATTCTCTTCCGCACCGCCACACCGAACTTGCAGATTTTTTCTTTCTTCCCTGAATAATTGAAACTTAAGGATCGCAGCGTGTATTGTAAAATCAGGAAAACGAAAACGAAGGAAAGTAATCATTGTAAAGATAAAAAAAAAGAATAATTGGAAAAAAAATATTTTCATATTGAAAAGTTCGTTGATTTTAAGTTTAAGGCGCATGAACCTTTTAATAAACCGTATATCTGTTAGTATGAAAATAATTCTTTTAAGTTTCCATCCGTTTATATTGTATATTGTTATGATTTTGGTGATGACAATAATCTTTTAAACAAATTTTGCCAATTTAAAAAAAAAATTTAGATTGCAATCGTAAATTTTTTTTTATTTGTATCATAATTACAAACAAAGGAAGAAATGACAATAGTTAATTTTAGGACCTTCGTAAGACTTGGATTATTTCTTACACATTAAAAAATTACTATAATCTACCACTTGGACAATTTATTTTAAAAAAGGGTTATCGTTCTATTTCTCACATGCGTGTTCCGTGACGCGCACTCAAAGTTATAGAACTTATTTAATTTTGATTATCTAACTCGCTTTTCTATATATATTTTTTATTTCTTTCATTCGATTGAAGCCATTTCTTTTGTAAAGAGCGTTAAGAATAGCAAGGATAAGATGATGTATTTGAAAAAAAAAAGGAAATATATAAAATGAAATGCTGAAAAAAAATCACATTCTTTCCTTCCAGCAACCTTTTTTCTTTCAGGAGGAAATGGCGCGAAGGTAAGTGCATGAGGATGTAGGGCTAAAATTGTGTTTCGTCGCTCGGGTTTCGCGGTGCTGTAGGTTTGAATCGGGAGTAAGTGGTAGTCGTGTCGCGGACTACTTGTTCGGTTTTCAATTCTTTGACGGTCGCAAAAATAAAGTAGTTTGTTTTTAGGCACCGCGGTATATCGGTTCGCGAATGCGCGTTTGTCGTCGGGTGTATTTGGATTTTGAATGGTAGATAAAAAAAATAACTTAAAATAAAGTAGAATATTTCGAAACGTCGGATAGGAAAATTGGGTTTTTTCGGTGGCTGGTTCAAAATGGAAACCAAGAGCGGAAGTTCACTTGGGTCCGACCCACGACCGTAATCCTCACCGCACTGGGCTAGTCCGCCAGCAGCCACCAACGCGAGTGAATTTCCGAGTGGCCGAAAGGTTGACCCGCTGGGGTATATTTCGTTGCCAAGTCTCGAGGACTGCACGTCCAAGTGTCGATGCGAGGCCGACTTCAGTCCTTAGTCGTCGTCGTGACGACTGGGACCAAATCCATTACAGGGTACCGGAAAAATTGTCTTCACGTTCAAACATTTCACATTTCATGAAGCTCGAGCTAGGAATGCTACAATCTTTTAGCCAAATTTTAACTCCGTAGTCCTTCATAGCCGAGCTTCAAGAGCCAATTCCATAGCCGCTAAGGCAGTAAACATACGAGCAATTCATGCTGCTGAACTGTACAATTAGCTGAAAGAAAAAAATCACAATTTGTAATTATATGGTATTCTTTTATTTATACATTGATCAACTTCACCACCATTCAATTTACTCACATGCGGGTCGAATTGTTATAATGTTTAATATATGTTTGATTTGCTTGTGTTGATAAAATGCTTTAGTTTTAAGTAAGTTATTACATTATTGGTGAATGTATCTTCCTATGTTATTCAAATTTCACATTCTCTGCTCATGCTGAGTATTCTCAGCATTAATTTCAATACAATATTCAGCTCAAAAAATGGTGAAATGTATCTTTCAATAGATTTAATTAAAAGCATTGATAATATTACATGATGTGTCACCATTGTGATGAATTTTAGTGCTATCACCACCGTACACATGAACATACATTAATCATAATTCATGTTGTTTCACCTTAATAATTTCAAAGCTAAAACGATCAAGCGCAACATTTTTTGAAAAAAATATTAAAAGCAACAAATTTATTCTAAATATTATTTATAAAATCTAAATAATTGAATGCATATAAATACAAAATCAATTTTTCATGCATGTCCAACATGTCCAACGAAAAGGAGGTCTTGCTAACCGAGCTATTGACCGCAGAAACCAAGGAAACACTTCAACAACGGTTGCAGAGAGCATTTGAAACAAAGAAAATAAACGTTTTTGACAATGGATTTAGAGAGGGAACCGTTAAATTAAATGAAGATTTCGAAAGCACGATGGAAAAGAGTAGAGGCTCAGCTGATTTTGATTTTACCCAAATGCTATATATAACAATGACGCAATAGGACGGAAATTCTCAATATTTTGAAGATAAACAAGCTTTTGCAAACTGTTAATTAATGCTTAACATTGAATTTCATATGAGTATTTTGTTTAGCGCTGAGGGTCATTTGTAATTGAATGACTACGTCAATCAACCAAACTGCCGAATTCGGAGCTATGAACAACCGCAAACACCGTTATATCCAGAGAAAGTCACTGTTTGGTGATTTCTATGGAATGGAATATTGGTAAATATTTCTTCAAAAGTGCTGCTGAGCATAACATTACAGTCATTGGTGACCGCTACAGAGCCATGATCAATGACTTCCCCGTTTTAAAATTGACTCGCTGTAATGCAGGGGATCTGTGGTTTCAACAGAATGGCGCGACATGCCATACAGCTCGTGCAACCATCAACTTATTGAATGAAGCATATGATAAGCGCATAATTTCTCTGTGAACTGGCCTGAAAGATCTTTTGATTTCCGCTGGACTGTTTTTTGTAGGGATACGTCAAATCACTCATCTACCCCGAGAAGCCCGAGGCGTTCATTTGGAAGACAACATTCGCCGTGTTATAGTTAAGTATCGTCCCAAATTATCACTTAGAGTAGTTAAAAATTGAACCTCTGGCTTGGACACACACCGAATCGCGCTCACATGTCCAAAGTCATACTTAATCAAAAAGTCTACTGTCTACATATATATATATATATGTGTGTGTATAGATGTATATGACACTTGATATATAACATAAAGCTAGAAAAAAATATGATAACCACCATAAACATTAGTTCAGATTCAGTTCACAGCTCGTGTTGTATCAAATGTAACCAAGCGGACCTTGTAACCGCTAATAGTTTGATTTTTCTGCAAACAAGCAGTCAGCGAGTAGCATGTAGAAATTCGAATAAGTTTTTGTTCCATTCGTGATAAAAAAAAATATGGATTTTACGACAACCCAAGTAATAAGAAATTACTTGTGTGTTGACCTGTATTTAACAAAGTATCGAGTTTTATTTTAAAATTTTGAATTAAACTAATGCAAATACCGTAACTTTGTTCATTTTTCAATTTATGTTTGCTTAGTTGGTCGTGCTGGAGAATTACATTAAACTCAACAAACTTCAGTTCAGATAAGATGGGAAATGTGTTTGAAGGGGTTTGGCATTAAACTTTGTGAAGTGTTTCTTTTTGGCTTTGTAATTTCATCCAAGTTAAACACTAGAGTCTCTATGAACCGTTTACAACCTTCTGTTGGTTTCAGTAAATCATAATCGAATCTGGAACGAAATAATGTATTGCTCTATGGAAAAGAATCAATCAGCTGGAGGCTGTGACAATTCAAGTCAAAGTAAAAACGTCCGAGAAGGCTAGTATACGCTCGTATTTTGTTAAACAAATTGTTTATTCGAAAGATAATAAAGGACAGCAAAATGTAGCCATTGCAATTGAATTGAAATATAACAATAGAATGAGTATGAATTTCAGCTGCTAGTTTTATCTACCCTAATATCGGAAACTTGGAATTGTCACTTGACTTGGAATTGTCACTTGATACGTTGTGTAGTGCAGATACGGTGATTTTCAAATGCATTTATACTAGAGCACTTATAGTAGAGATTGAGATTTATGAAATATATTTCGAGAATAATTATTTTTTATGTAATTCTTAATTAATTAGTTTCATTAAATTAAGACGTTATAATTATGATCTTTTCTTTGAAATATTTTCAAAAAGTGTGTAAACATTCTGATTGTTTCATAGTACATATCACATATGCTACATAACACAATTTTTGTAACAACCATACCAATTCCATTTATCATGTATGATTTGCTGCGTACATTCTATAAATTCTCTCAATTCCTTTAAATTTGCTCATATGATACGTGGACTTGGTATAGTTTATACAAAAAATACGTAATGTATCATATGTAACACATTAGACAAAAAGAAAAAAACGTGGCAAAATAAAATTATATATTTTTCTCTAGTATCTACTACTGTACTGTTATTGCTACTGCTTCTTCTATAGAGTCTGCCTTCGTTCCGAAAGTTGGAAAATCAAGTAGCGCTCCCGTTATTTCATCTTTTTGTTGAAGTCACGCATCATTCCCTACTGATGTTTGTCATCTTCGGACAGCATGTTTTCAAATTTGTTCAAATTGTCTTCCATCCTGTGAGAATTTTCCTTTAATTCTAGTCCTGGAGATTTTTCGCTTTACTTTTCTTTTGGTTCTTGAGAATTTTCACTTAATTTTCTTCGTGGATTTCAGGATCTTCGCTTAGGATTTCTTCTAGAATTCTAGAACTTCCAATTAAGTTTTTTCCTGGATTTTGAGAATTTTCACTAAACTTTTCTCCTATATTTAGAATATTTCGCTTAACTTTTTCTCTAAATTTAGGGAATTTATGTGTTGCTATGCCATCATCAGTTGAAACATTGATGACATGTTCACGTCAGCTGAACTTCGAGTCATTTCCATCCACCGTCATTTCCGCTTGGCCCGTAGAGAAAATACGTTTGGTCACATAGATTTCTGTGGAAGTTTGGTGAGAACACAACAATAGACAGAAGCCGGCACATTCTATTATTTTTAATGGCCTACAGAATTTCGGAAAAGTTGACACAGTCAAAGTTATCTTCAGGAAGAGGATGCGACTACCAACAGACAAAAATATTCGGAACACGGCCTGAAGAGGCTAAACCCATCTTAAAGTTTACAACAATTATTCCGAGAAAATCAAATCGATTACTGGTCGCATAAAATCCATATACTTTCCAGGGGCGGCTCGTAACTATTTGTATTGGGCGGGCACGATTTAAGGAACACTCTGTCAGTAAGCATTCTACTCAACAATAAAATTCAATGTGCAGGTCTTTAGCTCCCTCACCATGGAAAGGATGGAGTAAACAAAAGAGTAGATATTCAATTAAAAATGATGAGTTCAAATATGTTTATATTTTCATTCAATTCTAATTAAGAGATCAATTCAACAAAATGATCCATAACGTTATCATAAAATTAAGTGTCCGGATTTTTTTTAAATTTGTTTCATCAGTTCCTTATCAATAGTAATGAAAGAAAGTTTGCTCAAACGCATTTGACTCATAGAGTTTCTGAAGGAACTGTTTGTACGTTTAAGACCAGAAAAACTTCGCTCAACTGATGCTCATTTAGCCGGTGAAGGCACAACCAAGCACGAGTGCTTATGAATCTCAAAAACATCACGTTTGTCATTATTGTAATAAATTTTGAAGTTTAAACGTTATCAGTTGAAATATCAATAGTACTGGGGTCAGAGTAGCAAACTGGAAGTTCATTATGAAGTTTTTGTTTTTCAAACATTTTCGGAAAATGTAAAAAATGACACTCTAGTAAATCCATTGGAACTTTGTTTTATGCTCTGAGAATTGGCGGTTTATTAGCCATTACAAATTTAATTTAATCACCAAATCTATTATTTCAGCAATTTTTCAGAAATACCATCATGATATAATTTTTTTTTTGATGGGTGGCTCACTAAAGTGAAAACATCATTGAAAATATTTTCAAAATATGCATCCTGTTCCCGATACCGTTTAAGGGTGATGATCAAATTATTAATTTTTCTTTTGCAATAATAAACATCTGAAAGCTTTGACTGTAAGACATTGCAAATAACATCCGTTTGCTGATAGAACAAATGAAATGCTATTTAACCCAAAATAAAATATAAATAAAAATATAAAATGAAAATAAAATAAATATAGACAAAATCATATGTCTATAAACTGACTTCAAAGACTTCCAACAGATCACATCGGTATATCAAATATACGCGTGCGTACGTTATACAAAATATCAATTATACGCGTTTTAAAATTCCAATGAGTATTACTACTGCCTGGTAGTTGTTTTTCACAAATTTGATCTAAAACATGCGTCCGTTTGCTAGAGTTTCCAAAAAAGTAGAAAAACCGGAAAGTTCACAAAAACCCACGGCATTCATTCATTTTGTAAGCATCATCTTGCAGAACCAAATTTAGTCGATGTGCAAAAAAATAAACAATGCTCGTTGAGCAGTTTCTTTGATTTTTCGCAGATGTTTTTATTGTAGTCACCTGACATTACACCAGCTCCATCATACATTTGGGCATCTAACTTTTTAGTTAAATTGAATCAAGGTAAAACATCTTTTAAGACTTGAAATAAATCTTGTGCAGGTCTGCCCGCGGAAACATCAACAATTCACATAAATCTATCAACAAATGCACCTTCCTTTGTAACATATCGAAAAATCACACAGTTGCGGAAAATTGGAAACAAGAGTGGTTTCATCGATTTGCTATGAAAAACTAGATGCTTCATTTGTTTCAGAAGATTTGAAATTTTGAGTTACTGAGCCGATAAAATTTATTAAAAAAGCTTTTCAAATCGTAATTGTATATGGCAATTAAATATACTAGTTCCTGAAAATTAAAAATGGTTTATTCAATGTTTCAATACCAGTGAGCCAATCACATTTAGCATACCAAGCACAATTAAAAGATCGCGATTTGTTATTATTCTCAAGAATGATTAAATTTTTCATGTTCCGACAGATTCGTCATTTTGCAATAAATAATTTATTGAAGTTCGTTTTGGTGTTGCCGCAGGCCAAAATTAACTCTGGGTAGCTTGGGTCCGCCGGGCCTTGCTTTGTGGGTCTCGAGGACGCGTTTCGGCTGCATACAGCCATCTTCAGCTCGTTCTGATTTCTTTGTCGCGGTGTCCATCTTTTTATATGTGAAACTTTTTTCGGCGGGGTAGGTCTGGTTAATTAGGTGTTAACGAGGGTCATTAAGTTTGGGTCTTTTCAGGATCGTGGGATTATCGTTGTCGGGTTCGTCGCGTTTCCTTTTTTTGACAAGGATTGGGTCGAGGACTGAAAATATTGTGTCGGAGTTGGTCATTATTTGTTCGTTGATTATATTTCCGTGGGTTTTTTTGTGCTTGTAGATCTCTAATTTCTCTAGTACGTCAAGTCTAAGTCCCTTCTTTTGTTTGTGTAGTAGCGTCATTGAGTTTGCCATGGTATCGGGTTCGTGTGTGTGATTCTGTAGGTGTGTTGCGTAGTTGGAGTCTGCTTTGTTATGTGTAAACGAACGTATGTGCTCCTTATATCTAGTTGTTAGTTTCCGTGTCGTTTTTCCTATGTATACCATGTCGCAGTCCCTGCATGTTAGTTTGTATATGCCGCTGTTGTTGTATGTTGGTGTGCTGTTGGGCTTCGGTGTTAGTTTGTTACCGATGTTGCTGTTGGTTTTGAACGCTGTATGTATTTTGTATTTTTTAAAGAAGCTTGCTAGCTGGTATGTCTCCTTGCCTACGTACGTCAATGTGGTCCATTTGTGTGCTTCCTTCGGTTCGTCTGATGGTTGACGTTTTTTCGTCTTTTGCTGTGCAATCAGTTTGTTTATATCACGTTTCCTGTATCCGTTATTGTCGGCTATCTTATATACGTTGTTCAATTCGTCGGTGTAGTCGCTGGAATTCATAGGGATGGAGTGTAGTCTCTGCACCATTGATCTGTATGCTGCTAGTTTGTGTTGGATGGGATGGTTAGATGAAGCGTGTATGGTGTGGTCTGTAGTAGTCGGTTTTCTGTAAATTTTGTGTTCCAAATGGGCTTCTCTGCGTATGATGGTTAGGTCCATGTAGTTGAGTTCTCTGTTTGACTCTTTCTCCATTGTGAACTTTATGTTGGGATGGATGTTGTTCATGTATGTGAGGAGTTCGTCTTCCGCGTTCGAGTCGATGATGATAAAGCAGTCGTCCACATACCGTTTGTAGTATACGATCTTGAATTTTTCTACTATTTTTGGTATGTGTACTTCCTCTATGACCCTCGTTAACACCTAATTAACCAGACCTACACCTCCGAAAAAAGTTTCACATATAAAAAGATGGACACCGCGACAAAGAAATCAGAACGAGCTGAAGATGGCTGTATGCAGCCGAAACGCGTCCTCGAGACCCACAAAGCAAGGCCCGGCGGACCCAAGCTACCCAGAGAAATAATTTATTGTGTAAAAATAAGGAACCGGAATTGTTTTCAACAAGGACTCCTTACTTTTAACTTTTACCTAGATGTCCTGTTCCTCCATGTTATACTTTAGATTTTCCACTTTATGAAAAATTTAAGAAAATTTGTAAAAAGCCGTTAATTTCTTTTTGGATATTTGGTGTATTATCTTGCCAATTCAATCATTAAAATAAGAGATACATAAATCATACAATGTTTATCCTTGTTTGATTTTATATCTTTCATTGTTTCCCCTGGGAGAAAAGACATAAATGTCTTCGATACAATTTTCAAATTTTCTTCTGCTGAGGTAGGGCTTGCCCATCAGCGAAACGACGTAAACGTATGAAAGACGATGGAAATTTTTAATTTTAATTGGGCCAAAGAAATTTGTCCACCATTGGACCGAACGACACATCGTCCCGCTCGGATGCGCAAAATTTTGTTTACACTTCGGACTCTGCCTTAACGTAGAGAACGGGCTCGCACAGTGCCACCGTTTATGAATGAATTTAACTTTGGTGTGAGAATTTGTATGCGCTGTAGTGCGTTTTTATTTTATTTTACAATTGAAAATATTTAGCTTTTATTTGTATGCAAAAATGAATGAATGACAATATGCAAGGGAAAATATTCGAAAAGTGTGATGAGATTAAATTTTTAATTGTAAGTTCAAGCTGAACTTTGAAGTACTGTAATTTTCTTTCATGATCATCATATGGAAATAACTATGAATCAAATATGTAGATATTCGAATAGTTGATTTTTGCATTAATGAGTTGAGATTTGCAGGTTGGGCGTCACTCAACCTGACGAGCCGCCACTGATACGTTCTCAAAGCAAAAACACCTGAATTTCAGTAGAGCTAACTTGCGTGACTACACAGTGGAGAATGGTTTAAGGGGAAATCCCCGAAGCGGCAACGTAATAGCGGGGGCCATAGGGAACCATCTAGGTTAACAATGTTACATATAGCCTGGAGCGTGGAATAAAATTTTATATCTGGATTTGGATAAACTGAAATGACTGAAGAGCTACCGAGGTGCGGGTACATGCAAGCTAGAAAAGTACTCTTGGGGATTGTTTTGTCGTGGTGGAAATCACAAAAAATTTTGTACCAACACAAAAGTGACTGCCTGACTGAAGATGAACTGAAAAAACTGTAAAACACGTTTTTTATAATAATTTTATAATATTTATAATTTTATGCTTCCTTGTTGGTTTGGAAATAGGTCTAATTTCAAAAAATTATATTCGTTCTTGATTTTTAGAGCTGTTGATTCTTATGGGAGACTAGTTATATATGTATATATATTTTTTCCACTTTAGTTTCGAAAATCTCTTCTATAAAATATTCAACTTTCGTGACATTCTTCGGGATCCTCAATAAGATCCTCATTTCGCCTAATAACTTGTTCTAATAACTACTTTACCTCAGTATGTAATTTACATTGAAATTCTCTAAGTTTTTCTAAATACTCATGAATACCTAGTTTGCGCTACGTTTTCATTGAATGTTCCACCATAAACAATTCCTAGGGAGAGTGTTTCGTGGCAGAATTAACGGAGTTATTACAGGTCATAACTATTTCATTTACTATATTGATCGGGTCTTTATTATGTTTATTGCATAGTATTCTACAGATTTTGGTAAATGTGCAATGTAATGTTATCTTCCTACAGGTGCGTTCCTTGTTGTTTTTTGAAAGGAAGTAATTGAATGATTGATGCCGTATTGTGTGTAAATTCTTTAAATAGAGATGAAATAAACTCAGTTCCTTGGTGGGTCACTACTTTCAGAAGTAAATATTTACCCTGTCACTTTGTTAAGGGGAATGTATTTCTTGAATATTTCGGTTAAGGTTAGCTCAAAAAAATCCTGCATTTTGATTACCCGTCTTTGCTTTTTCAAAAGGTGTTTCGGCTTTTGTTTATGGTCGTAAGCCTGAAATTTCTAGGATTAGCTGTAATGCTAATTCGTTTAAGGGGTTTTTCAGAGATTGGAATACCTGTGTTCAGCTTTTCCTCTGCCGAGTGTATGGTAATGCCAAGGGTGCTTAGAGTTTAAGCGTTGAGCGTTCTAGCTAACTTTCTTTTAGTGTATATAATAATCGAATTCCTCGAGAATAAATTGCCAACGATTCAACTTCAAGTTCAAGGATCCTTCAGACTCAAGATTCACGTTAATGGTTTGTGGTCAGTCAAAATCGTAAATTTCCTGCCATTCAGATATGGTCGGAAGTACTTAGTCGCTCATATTATAGCCAGTCCTTTTCGATTGTGGAGTTTTTAATTTCTGAGTCTGTAAGCGTTCTGCTTGCAAACTGAATTGGGCCGTCATGGCGATGGGGCTGTGTGACAAACCGACACTAAATGTAAAATTACTGGCATCTATTGTTTAGACGAAGGGTTTGCTGAAATCAGAATGTTGCAAAATGCGGTCATTCATGAGGTGGTCCTTACAAATCTTCGACCAAGTATGAATAATCATGTAAATATACACTAAGGGACTCCACTTTAATAGCAAAGAAATCCTTATATTCGGAAATCAATTCTTATCTGAACTTAATAAACAATTAAGCTCACCATTCGCCCTTATTGCATCAAAGAACAAAATGTATTTTATACGGATTCCAACTCAGACCGACAACTGCTAACGTGAGCCATTTAAGACCTCTTCTCCAGAATACAGAGTTAATACCAAACTTAAACTGCCGCAACTTGCCCCCATAAAAATATGAACATTAAATTTCCCATAATTTAGCCAATTAATTTGCCATCTCAGAAACCATTCTTCCCAAGGCTTTTTTCCCACAGCGTTGTTTGTCAACAAAGACCATATTTACCTATAAAAAAAAAATGGAATGAATAAATAAAGGTTACATCGAAGGAAGAAAGCGTTTTTTTTAATTAAATAGTCTATTTGACTAATTGGAGCAATCGGTAGGACGTCTAACCGATTGCTCCAATTAGTCAAATAGACTATTTTATTTAAAAAAAACGCTTTCTTCCTTCGATGTAACCTTTATTTATTCATTCCATTTTTTTTTTTATAGGTAAATATTCAGGAGCAAATATTTTGATTTACAATTAAGCATAATATGAACTTGTATTGATCCAAATAGAACGGTCAACTTGTTTGATCTAAATTTAATAAACAAACGTGTAAGTTAATTAAAAAAATTCTTGTTAGATTCCATTTTTAGGTTGATATTTTTATTTTGCAACAGACAGCTGTTTCGAGGCCGATATGGTCCCTTCTTCAGTGTTATGTCTATTAAAGTACAAGTGGGCGAATTATCTTTTTTAAACCTACAACATTTATCATACAATAAAAATTTATCATACAATTATCATACAAAAAAAGATAATTCGCCCACTTGTACTTTAACTTAGTTTTCTTTTTCGGGTATTGTTCAAATGAAGGACATAAAGCATGTGTTTCCTCTAGATTTGATTGCCTTGCACCGGTCTGA
Source organism: Stratiomys singularior (assembly GCA_954870665.1). Taxonomy (NCBI): domain Eukaryota; kingdom Metazoa; phylum Arthropoda; class Insecta; order Diptera; family Stratiomyidae; genus Stratiomys; species Stratiomys singularior. The sequence goes on along the minus strand of OX940880.1, from coordinate 75,569,158 downwards.
ACAACGAAACTGTTATGGGTTCTCATTCCGAGTACAAGGCATTGAAGAAGTACTCAAGAACAAGAACAAAAATGTATGTTGGCTGGCCTTGGAAATACACAATACTTCTAAATTTTTCAGTGCCCATTGGTTCTATCTGGAAATCGCAAAAATTTCTTACAGCTCGATCTTGGAATGCTACAATATTTTAGCCTGAAAAATACTGCTACAACATTTTCGCTCTGTAGTCCTGAGCTGTTCAAAAAGAGAATATCCATATACCGTTAAGGCAATATTCATACGAGTAGTTCATATTGCTCAATTATATAAATTAGCTGAAAGCAAAAAGATTCATCTTTTATAATATGATATGTTTCTCTTTTTATATTAATTTGTATCACTACCTTTTAACTTATTCACATGCAGGTCATTTTATTATGATAATGTTTAATACATGTTTAACACTGGCCCCGCGCCAAATATGCTGTCGCTTCCATTCAGCCGGTCAGGATCATCAAGATAATGATCAAGATCATTAGCCAACATTGTACGAAAGCAAGCTGATCTAGCGCGGTTGAACCCAAGATCGATTCACCGAGAGGAAATGGGGAAATTTTTTGAGGTTTTTCTATAAAACTGCATCGCAGCGGCATCTATCCTGTTAATTCACGTGCACCGTGATATCCATTTGCCTAGAATTTATGTTTCTTAGACGGAGAGATAAATAAAACTCTTGTTTCACTTAATAACACCAACTTTATTAATTTATGTTTATTATATTCCCGGTATAAAATTTATATTGTATACATGAACCGGTATTCAAAAAGGCACCCCAATGCAGCCTCACATTGTGTGATAGGAAACAGAGGCTTGTCCGTACCTTTTGACGCGAAGAAATATCTCTTCCCTTTAAGACAATTTCACTATTTATATCACTCATTGCCTACTTGGTTTAATTTAATTCAATTCAAAATATCAATGCCTACTCTGTTTACTTTAATTCAATCAAAATATCAATGCCTACTTTGTTTGTATTAATTCAATGTGTGTGATTTGTATATTGTGAGATCGATTTGGGTAAGTGTAACACTCCCACCGTTAGATTGAGGCTCCGACGAAATGAAAACTACGGCGTTTACGGTCCATGTACACGTACATCATAATCAATGATAATATTACTATAATAATAATTATAATATCAGAACTCAGGCTTATTATGTTGTTTGTTTTTGTCTGTAATACTTGTTTCAGGTATAATTCTTCGATTTAAATATCAGGCTTGGATTAAATCAATTTTGGTAGAACTACTTTATCGTATATTTCCAAGTAAACGTTCGAATAGGTTTTATTGAATGTTTTAATTTGCCAATTCTCAAATTTAATCACAAATGTTACATGGATTGTTACGTTATTATTATTACAATTATGCTCTATTTCTTCATAAAAGTTTTTGCAGATTAAAATGCCTGTTACAATTTGTTTAATCTATTGGTAATTGAATATTTTCGTATTATATCGAGATTCCCTGGGTTCTATAATGCTTCTGATACGTTTATCTTTAATTTCCTCTAAATTGTATTGGTATTAATGACCTACCTTGGATGGTTGGGATCGGTTCGAGAGTAACTTTCGAAAGGGTTTCCTTTAAAAATTTTGGTATTGGTAAAATGATTTTGATAATTTCATCAATCGACGAAACAATCGTTATAATAAGTAAGTATTTGTCGAAGTCTCTAAGAGGTTTAGTTCTGTCTTGGTAAGGATGTTTTTACCGTTGTGCAGAAGGTTATCATAAGGAGTAGTCATTTCTGAAAGAGATATGAGAATATATATTTTATGTATTTTGGTCATCGGCTGGGGGACGAGAAGTTGAAGGGTGATTTTTACTTTTCTTCTTTCTTGTAGCCTTAATTGTTGGATGATTGAAATTTTGGTTTTTCTTCTTACTTTTAATGTGAGTTCGGAAGTATTTGATTTGATTTTCAAGGTCGATTATACGCTCTTCATCTAACTTTCTTGCGTTGATTTTTCTAAATTTGGAGTGATTTTTCCCTCTAGTTTCTTTAATAAAATTAAGTCCAGCATTAATTTCATTATTAGATCTGGTTCGGTTGATAACTTTTTGTTTTTTCTGGAGGATCATATCGTGTATGGAATTGTATTCGTCTTGATGTATTTTCCCATTAATGAAGTCTATTGGCCTTTTATTTGTGGTAGAGTGAATAGTGTTGTTGTAGAATGATATAATTTTAAGTATTTTCTCTTCAACCGTACCCTGGTTATTAAGGTAATCATGCTTTAATAATCGTATGTGTTCATTTATTGTATTATGCAGTCTTTCTATGTCTGCATTAGAAGTATGGTTACTGCTAGAAGTATAGTGAATTTCCACATTTTTGTTCGTAAGGAAATCTCTCAAGGGAATGGCTTTGAATCCCAGTTCATTATCAACTATTAACTTTTTGACGGAGCAAAATTGGCTGAAATAATACGCTAATCCTCTTTTGAACTCGTTCCAAGTTCTTGTGAGGATCTTTATTGCACAAGCATGTTTCGAAAACTTATCTATTATCGTTTAAAATAATAGTTTTTCGAGTGCGTAGAATACATCTACATGGATAATTTCACCAGGTTTTTGTGGGGTCTCGGTAAGTTTAATTAAAGGTTTAGGTGGACTTCGAACGTATTTTTCACAGTTGCAAATTTCACAATTGCTTATGAAACTTGTGATTCTGTCAAAATGTTTTGGACAATAGTATTTTGTTTCAAGTTCTCTTGAAACTTCTTCTATGCCACAATGGTTATTTCGCAAATGTTCTTGTTCGATAATTTTTGCTAATTTTTCTTCGTATCTTATATCTTCTAGTAGGGCATTGCATCTGATAATTCTAAATTTACCGTTTATTATGAAATTATTACTGAAAGCAAAATGTATGATTTGAAAGAATTCTTCATTTTCTACAAAAAGTGCATTTTAACTGTTTGGGTTAAAGTGGTTTTTCAACAGGATAATGGTGTCGGGTTCATATAATTACTTTGTATGGATTACAGTTCTATTCTTGTCAAAAATCCTTTCCTTTTTTATTCGGAGAGAGCCTGAATTTGATTTTTTTATAATTATTTGATTCTTGAAAACGTTAACACACGAACTGCTTGTGGGTATATTACTTGCGTTTTCTGCTAAATTTATTTCGGAGATTAGAATTCTAGAAAGAGTATCGGCATCTATGTTTTTTGCACCTTCCTTATACTTAATTGTAAAGTCAAATTCGGCTAGTCTAAGCTCCATCTAATTAATTTGGAATTGGGTTTTTTTATAGAAAAAAGCCATGTTAGTGGTCTATGATCTGTTTCGTTTATGAATTTTCTTCCGAAAAGTTAGGGTCGGAAGTACTTAGTTGCCCAGATTATGGCTAACATTTCATTTTCTATGGTGCTAATGTTGATTTCATGTTCGTTTAGCGTACAGCTTGCGTAGCTATTTGGTCGTCCTTCCTGGGAAAGTACGGCACCAAGAGCGTATTTGCTTGCATTGGTTGTCAAAACGAAAGTTTTATCGAAATCTGGATAGGCTAAGATGGGTTCAATAATAAGAAGGGTTTTTATGATTTCGAAAGCTCGAATGTATTATGGGTCTGAATAGTTTAATTTTGCATCTTTTTTCAGATATTTAGTCATCGGTTTGATGATGTGGGAGTAATCCTTAATAAATTTCCTATAATAACCAGCTAGACCGAGAAATTGTTTTATTTGTTTCGGGGTCTTTGGTATGGGAAATTTGTGTACACATTCCACTTTTTGTGGATTGGGTTTTAATCCCTCTCTTGTAACGATATGTCGCAGAAAAGCAATTTCATGTTTAAAGAATTCGGATTTATCCAACTGAACTTTCAAGTTGGTTTCCCGGAATCTGTTAAAAATCTTGTTTAGTGAGTCTACGTGTTCTTGCAATGAAGTTGAGAATATAATGACGTCATCTAAATAGACTAGGCATATCTTGTTTATATAATCTGAAAGAATATTATTCATAAGACGTTGAAAGGTGGCAGGGGCTGTTTTCAGCCCGAATGGCATTCGTAGGAATTCGTAATATCCACCCTCGACGTTAAAGACGGTTTTATGGATATATTTATCCATTATTTCTATTTGATAAAAACTTCGCTAAATCTAGCGTGGAAAAGTATTGGCTTCTTCCAAGTTTTTCCAGGATTTCATCAATATTGGGAATAGGGTACTTGTCTTCGACTGTTGCTTCATTAAGTTTACGATAATCAATAACAAGTCTCCATTTTTGTTTTCCACTTGCATCTATTTTTTTTTTGCACAATCCATACTGGTGCGGAATAGGGAGATTTGCTTGGTCTTATGATATTCTTTTGTAACATTTCTTGGATTTGTTTTCGTACTTCATTCTTATGAATGTACGGGTATCGGTATGTTTTTGCAACTATTGGTAGGTCATCGCCTGACGCCTGACCGTCGCCTAATATCTTTATTAGGACGGGTATTTGAGAGTCTTTTACGTCATAGATACCTTCCTCTAGGTGGGTCTTCCCATCTTTGGAATGTGTACCAAGTCAATTTCGTGATTTACAGGCACGGATACTTCATATAATCCGGCCTTATTGAAAAGACAATATTGATCTTCTTGTTTTTCGAAGAGTATTGGGACCGTTTTGTCCACAGAACGTAACAGTTGATTCTTGTAGTCGATGGCTACGTTGAGTTGTCTTAGTATATTGTTTCCTATAATTCCATCATATAGTTCATGGAATTGACATACGAATAATTCTATTTCTTGAGTACTATCACCTAGCTCTTCAAAGAGAGGAATTCGTACTTTTTCAGTTATGTTGATCATATGTTGTAGGGTTTTAGATAGACACTGGGTGTGTTTATTTTCCATTTGGGATGGCAGATACCTGGGTTTATGATGGAGTGTGTAGCTCCTGTATCAATAATGAATTTCAGAGTTTTGGAATTCGATTTGAGGTTTATATGAGGAAGTTTTCGTTCAGCCTGTAGCCGAAAATTTTCTGCGACCTCGTTTTTATTAATATCCATGGGTTCAGTAGTTGACTGTCTCTCGAAATAAGGAGGGTTATTTGGATTTTCATATTGCTTTAAATTATGAGGATTATATGCGTCGTTCCATTGGTTGTGATTCCTTTGTCTGTTTTGTTGGTTATTATGGTTACCGCTACAATTGTTGTTAGATCTATAATTATTATTATTATTAAATCCATTATTGTAATGATTGTTGTGGAACCTATTGTTATCACTATTATCGTGATAACTGTTCTTATTGGGTCTACTGTTGTTATTATTGTTATGATTACTATTTCTAAATCTATGATTATCGTTATTATATATCCTAGAATTACTGTTATTATGTGTTCTATTATTAAAGTTATTATTGTGAGTTTGGTTGACGGGTCTGTGTGTCCTGTTTCCGTTGTTTTGTCTGTTAGGTTGATGAATTTGCCCATTAGATCCATAATAGGCGTAGCCCGCTATAAATAAAATATCCATAGCTTTTTCAAAACTTTCAGGATTTCGACAGAAAAGGATAGTCTTCATCGGTTCAGAGATTTTTTTTAAAGATGTTAAGGGCCGTTCTCATGTTATTACGGGCGCACTCGTTTGTGGTGTTACCCGCACCTAAAACAACTAAAGTTTTGTTGTTGAGTCTCCTCAACTTACTTTTGAATTCGTTATAGAAATCTAGCGTAATTGTTTTAAAAATTGTGCCGCGTGGATTGTCGTAAGGTTCGTCTACGCTGAGGCGATCTCCAAAATTATTTTGGAGGACTTGCTTGATATCCTCCCAAAGTGTGGCATGACAATTTATTTCGAGAGTTTCTTTTGCTCTACCTTTCAGCTTTCTTTTGATAATATCGCCGAATAGAAGTTGTGATGCTTCGGTAAAAGCTTGAAGCATTGGATGAACCCTTTCAACCAAATTGATGAAGGTCTGTAAATTTTCGTATTTGCCATCGAATTCGGGCAAGCTATTCAAGTATTTCAGGGGGTTTATTTGAATGGCGTTGGTTGCTTCAGCGTGCGTCATTTTCATAATTATTTTAATTCTCGATCCAAACCACCCTTATAACAAAGGTCTTACACAGATACTCATAAATTTACAAAATTTTTGAAATTTTGTCTATTATAAATAAATGATATCTATCAATATATAAAAGTTATTAAGCCCCAGAAAAGTCAAACACTATGAAAGTAAATTAATAAAAAGCAAATCAATATTCTGTATTCAAAATGTAAAATTTGAAAATTCTAATTTAAGATTATGATACTTGATATTCGTTTTTTTTTTCTGCTTCCCCTTGCAGGAACAACTTCTCCTTTTCTTTCTTGGAATCTTACACTCTTTTTTCTTTTTTTTTATAATTGAGATTTTTATTTTGTTTTTTTGGTCATACATAATCATCAGTACACAATGTATTATGTTTTATGTAGGAATATTTAGAAAGGATCATATTTTGTTAAGTTCAACGCTTATAAAATTTTTTTTTTTAACAATTTCAATTATACTGAAATATCTTTCGTAAAATTTTCTTACAGATTTAAAAACTGAAACAAGTCTGTTTGTTTGTTCTACATATTATAAATCGTTCGTTATCGTATTTCTTCATCGGATATCGATGAATCTTTTAAGTAACTTAAAAAAGAAATTATTAATTAAAATACTAAGTTTCCGTCTTCTCCAATAAAAAAAATCAGGTTCTCGGGTTGTCCATATCCTCCTCAAAAACAAGCTTCTAGATAGTGTATTTATTAATTACTCATTCCATATTTTCCATTATCGGTCATCGATATCAATCAAAAATCCACCACATAGCATATGTGAATTTAATGTTAATCGGACGAAATTTTGGTCATACTTTCATTGTGAAAAAATATAAAAAATTTCTTTTGCCACTTACCAGATCTTCCGTTTCTCTCCTCTTCCTTTTTTATTTTCTTTTTTCTTGTGTTACCTTAAATATTGTGTCAGATATATTTTCGCTGCCCTACATTTCTACCTGTCATTGTTTCTCAGTTTTGTTAAGCTACTACTTCCATCTCATCTCAACGTGTTTTTGTTTTTATAGCACATTTCGGTTTGTAGTTAGTACTTTCTTTTGTTATTTCTTCCCTTTTATTTTTGTTTTTTCTTTTTTCTTTTTCACTATTTATATATTTCTTTTATTCATTTTTTGTTTTTAAGGACACTGCTGTTTTCGGGATTTTGGTGGTCCGTCTAGAGGCTGTTTCTTCTTAGAAACAACTTTCTTTGCGTCGGCGATACAAAAACAAATGGACTCTTATCCACGTTTTTATTTTCGTGGACGCGACGTCGATACGCTTTACAGATTTTAAAAAATCACGCGAACTTTCACTAAGCGTATCCTACCGACTGCACCATTTATGTTTCTTAGACGGAGAGATAAATAACACCGACTTTATTAATTTATGTTTATTATATTGCCGGTATACAATTTATATTGTATACATGAACCGGTATTCAAAACGGCACCCCAATGCAGCCTCACATTGTGTGATAGGAAACAGACTTTGTCCGTACCTTTTGACGTGAAGAAATATCTCTTCCCTTTAAGACAATTTTACTACTATTTATATCACTCATTGCCTACTTGGTTTAATTTAATTCAATTCGAAATATCAATGCCTACTCTTTTTACTTTAATTCAATCAAAATATCAATGCCTACTTTGTTTGTATTAATTCAATGTGTGTGATTTGTATATTGTGGGATCGATTTGGGTAAGTGTAACATCTAGACACACAATGCTGTGTATTAACTAACAGTTCCTTGCAATGTCAGTGAGTTATTTTTATATGTTTCTCTATTACATTAGATCGATCTGCAAATGTTTTATTTATTGCCAGAAAGTTCCCATCAATTCGAACGGAAGTTATTTTAATAAGCACAGTGTGTTTTGTTTAAGAACTTTCAAATTAAATAAAATAAGAATAATTTTTTTAATTGCAAAGAAATTGGTTTTGTTGAAAAGGTAATTGTTTTCCTTTTTTTAATATGATTTCGGGCATGTTAGCGCCATGATTGGCGCGGAAGAAATCTAACAACCAGTCCCTTTTCCGACTACTATAACCAGCAATTGGTGCCGTAACCCGCCAAAAACAAGGCGAATATTGGCTTCCAAATGGGCAAGCGTCTTGGGCTTGTCGACGTAGATGAGTGATTTGCCGTATCCCCACAAAAAATATTTCAAAGGCTAAGCTAGTTCCTAAGTCCAAAACGACAAATTATGCGCAAATCAAATGCTTCTTTCAATAATTTCAAAAATCTTCATATCTTCTTCATGGGATTTGCCCATGCTATTGCGTGCCCGGTGGTTGTTCGGTTTCAGTTCCTGCAGGAGATGGATTTGTAAGTCTTCAAACCAAAAAGAAGCAATTTGTTCTTGGGCCCATACACCGAATATTCGACATGCCCGGTAGTCGTAAAACATTACAAAAGTTGCTTGTTTGATTCATGCACATGTTTTATTTTGACTCAATTGAAGTATTCATGAAAATTATATGCTTAAATTAGTTAGGAAACTTTTATGTAAAATTGTCAGTACTGACATTAATAGATAATTTCAGATATATGTCCTCTGTCTTAACATGAGAAAGTAATACATATATCAGCTGTTTAAAGTTATTTACGAATGTAGTTTTCATATTTTTGCCTGTAATTAGATAGTACAATATGAATATTAAATATGTCTTTTTCTAATCGCCCAGAAAACATTGAAATTCCATAAAATTTCATTAATCATGTTTTTCGTTTCGCTGGAAGCCAAATAATGTTAAATAAGAGGTCAGCATTGCAACGCATAAAATCGAGTGGCGAGTGAGAGGCGACAGTCGGTGTATATTTATATACACTTATAAATATATATATTTATATACTATATATTATAGTATATATTTATATACATAATCGATTGGATCGCACTATTGTTTCTTAAGAAGGTTACTGAGCTGCTTAGGTCCTTATATAAGATGTATGAAATAAATCATCGTTACAAAGATAAGATAATTGAAGGTTTTTCGAAAAGTGCAGTTGTAACAGTTCCGAATTCAATTGAGACTCGGCGAGCGTGGCAAAAGCGTCAAAAGCATTTGTTTCGTAATTTTGTTTGAACTCTGCTCTAGTGAAGAAGAATTTTGTTTTGATACGGTGCATGACGAAATTAAACGTATTCATAAAAAAATCAGTGGGACGGAAAGTGATGAATGCGATGAGGATGATGATGTAGTAGGCGTAAAAACTCCAAAAAGCCGATAAATTGATAGCGAATCGGAAAGTGATAGTGATGTCCCATAAAGTTCCCATGAATCAGAATGGACAGCTTAACGTGAATCCAAGGAAGTACCACACAGAATAAAATTCTTACCAGGCGAAAGATCTGCAGGACCACACATACCCTCCGATGTGAGAGAACCTTTGAATTTTTTCAAGATGTTCTTTGCCGAAGAGTTCGTCGATCGAATAATAAAAGATACAAAAACTATGCCGCAAAGAAGTTAGAGGGAAAGGAACAAAGTCGCTCCGGAAAACTTGGTACAATGTCAAGAAGGAAGAATTTTGGGCATTTATTGCAGTGATTGTAAATATGCGGATAATACCACTCGGCAATATAAAAGAATACTGGTCAACGGACGAAATAAGGACATCCCATATTTTGCAAACACTTTTACAAGAGATCGATTTGTCCAAATCTTTTATAAATAGAAGGGGCACAAAGTAAAAACATTACACGTTTGCAGCTCATCACTGGTTATCTTAATTATAGAAATTCGAAACTCTTGGATTATTTTACACCCAGTCAAGAAATTTGTATCGACGAATCTATCGTAAAATTCAAAGGTCGAATTTCTTTTCTCAAATATAATCGCCAAAAACCGACTAAATTGGAGGATTAGTGTATAAATTCTATACACTATTCCTGATTCCAATACTGGTTATATTTGCGGTATTTTACCTTATTATGGCAGCCTTACAACGGAAGAATTGCTAAGATCAGACTCTCCAGTTTCGACAAGGATCCCCTTGCATTTATATACAATGATGCTTATTAAAATTCCAGCTGCGCAGAGGTATCACATGTATATTGACCGATATTATACTAGTTACATGTTAGCTAATGCATTACATAAACTAAAATGTCATTTGACTGGGACAATACTAACCAACAGAAAATAACTGCCAGATGCAGATAAAAAACGACACATTACAAAAGAAAAACCTATGATAGCGTATCGCTGAAACAAGAATGTGATTTGGCTTGTAAGGATAAGAGGATTGTCACACTATTGAGCAATTATCACAATGCAGAAATGAGTACCATTGAACGAATACTCTGGCATGGTGTCCAAACGGTGATTTCAAAACCCAATGCTTTCACAAATTACACTAAATTCTTTGGTGGTGTTGATCTCGCATATCAGTATTGTTTTATGAGGAAGTCCCTAAAGTGGTGGCGCAAACTGTTCTTTCGGGGATTGGAAATATGCACTTTTATTGTACATTCTGGTCAAAGAAGTCAAAAGACAAAACGAAAAACTGCTTACACATTTACAACTTCGAAAAAAGAGCGAGCTTCAAAATCGACGTCCAACCTTGACGAAGTTCGTCTGAACGGAAAACTTCACGTAATGCTTACGGGAACAAAGAAGCACTGCAAAGCTTGTTCGACCCATAACTAAACAGGGGGAAGACTTTAGACGACGTATAATTGTGATACATGCGCAGATAAACCACGAATACATCAATGCTTTACAAAGTATCTCACAAAGCAACATCACAGATCGTAATTCTTGTAAAGATTGTTAGTTTTTTGTATTGATAGTTATTCTTGTAAGTTTTAAAGGTATAAATATTAAGTTTTAAACATGTAAATATAGATAAACAATTGAAATATAATTTTTTTAAAAGATAATTTATATAATCATTTTATTAAGTTAAGTTCTTGTAAAGATAGTTAGTTTCTTATAAAGATAGTTATTCTTGTAAGTATAGTTTTAAAGATGAAAAGATACATACACAATCTAGATATAACGTTTTTAAATCGTAATTTATTAGTAAGATCACTTTATTGCATCATGTAAGTCGCTCAACGCATTCGCGAAAATCGGTTCGCCCTACTTCGCCCTTTTCCGGCCGAAAAAGGGTTAGAACACTAACTCTTTGCGGATAACATAATTTAATCCGCCAATTGAAATATTGCATGCTTTTTCAAAATCCGAACATTAATTCATTCGTTATAAAATTTCTGGAAGAACTTGTATCGATTGTTGCTCGGTATAACTTCGGAGCCTTTTTGTAATATAAGATATTTTTTTTTATGGTTGCGAGAAGGTTATTTTCGCCCTGAGTGTCGGACTCCCGTTGGCAACCAGACTACCGACTAAACACCTCCCCTGTCACACCGAGAACCTAGCCTGGAACTGTTTGTCACATTACTTTGGACTAGGCCTCATTAACCGTCAACCAGCGGCGCCTTTTGGTTAAGGGTAATCCCTTTTTCAGCACGGATGGATGGGAAGGAAGAGGATTGTCGTCAGAGAGATCTCCTTCCGTCTGCGCCGCCAAGCGGTCCATGATGCCCTTCTTCATAAGAATAACCGTCCGTACGTAATGTGACACACAGTTTCGCTTACCCATGATTGCTGCCACATAGTTTAGATCCTTCTCCTTTCCTAGTATATGAGATATAAGTATTGAAACCGTTGACGTAATGTCTTCTGGGGAGAACGCAAGTAGAAGTGCTGTTGTTCGATTGTAATCCCGTCAATTCTGCAGAATTATCGTTTAACCTTCGACATGCAACGTGAATAAAGTCCTCACTCGTACAATGGGGGTTAGATTTACCCCATAAAATATTGTTTTTGTTTTGTGCATGTATTGAATAGAATACATGTACAGAACCTCCAGCTAATACTCAATACATTTGGTTGCGTTGTAGATAAAATTTGAAGCTTTTTAAAAGTCTTGGTTGTCCCCCAAGAGTCCCACGTTGTATGCCGAAAGATAACATTCTCGTAGCCGTATATTCGTTTATCGTTATCCTATGATGTTTTTGATTACAGATTTGGCATGTACCTACTTTACAATCACTAGTTATATGTCCTGCGTGGATACAATTGTTGTAAAGAGATTTTTTAGAGTCACAATCTGACGTTAATAATTAATCGACATTTTGCGACATTAATCGACATTTTAATTTTCTTCACAGACAGTGCAGAGCACGCGCTTGCGTTTGAGGCTATTGTTAGCAGACGCAATTGTCTTACTTCGTGTTATGTAATTGGATCTATTAATGGACGCTTGACTTGCGCGTTGCTTTTGACGGTGAGATTTGTGATAGTTTCCTAAAAATCGATCTGAACACCAACCTCGTTTCTAGAATTTTCAAAATTTAGAACTCAGAATTTACTGAGGAGAAGAGATAAAATGCATGTGTCCCACTGTTCGATCGGTTGCCGAGAACGTTTCACCCTCGAAGATGCTGATTGAACGTTCCCACAAACTCATCATGGGTCGAGGATGTACCTTATTCGCGGATTCAAATTTTCCCAATGCTTCAGCATACTTTTTCGTGAATTACCGAATTTATTATTGAGAATGTGGTAAGACCACTTGTTATTGGATGCGGTAATCTACATATTTTCAATAACTTTCTCGGTTTTCCAATGCTTTGAAATTCTCCATTAAAGCGTCCCGTCTAACTTGAATTTTAGGGGGTCTCTTGGTGGTGTCATGATTATTGACTGAGGCTATGTGATGGGTTATTGATATAATGATGATTATTGAATGAGATTATGTCTAATGTCTGATTATTGGGCCGCAACATTGATTTCATATTTTTACAAAATTGTATGTGATCTAAAGAAGTGAACGAAATACACATTCTCTCCTTCAGTAGAATTCTGTCTTAAAACTAATTTACAAATTTTTCTACCGAATCCCAAAAATTTTGAGGAGTGGGAATGAAAGGTTTTCTTAACTTCCCTGATTGACCGCGGAATCCCTGAGTGCTAATATAAATTTTTGGCTAATTGAATTTAAATTTTTAAAAGGGCATAAGTGTTTATAGGTGTAATTTTTTGAACAATATGTTCAGTGAAGCTAGCTCAGTTAACCTACATAAAATTCACATCGACATTGACAGACTTCAGAACAAACAACTAACTGTCATGGAAATCGGTTGGACCCACTGCTGTTTAATCTTGCTCTAGAAATTGTTGCTGTTTAATCTTGCTCTAGAATAAGCAGATGATATTATAATTATTTCACCGTCCTCTAAACCGGGTGTAGGTATCCTGCACGCAGAAGCAATTCATGTAGGGCTACAAACTAACGGGGCTACAAAAATTGACACCAAACTAGTGTAATTCTAACATTCAATGGTCGGAGGCTTAAAATGTGGACGAAAACGTAAGACTTTCGAAAAACGGCATTGAAGCAACTTACTTAAATAGAAGAATACAATTGGCTTACAAGTTGTTCTCTTCAGTTTTCAGGTAGCTCCATACGCAGAAGGACAGAGATCGAAATAAACAAGGTGGTGTTAATGCCTGTGTCATACTACTACTATGACAGGTGGAGACGACCACTTTAACGCGAACTCATTATTGGTGCACACTCTACAAGATATAACAATTTTTCTGACTTTTATTTTCAAAATTGATGAAACATAAGTGTCATCACGTCAATTTTGTTCACTTTTAGATTTGAAATTTACTTCTTTCCGTTTCCTATTTATATAATTATGCAAACATAAAACTTGAAAAAATAGTTTGCAGTACAAGTTTAATTATTTCCGGATGGAAATGAATCTTTCTTTAACCAGTTAATTGTGATTAACGAGTATATTCGTCATGGAGGAGCGGCACGATTTTGTGTAATGACGAGTATACTCGTCATGCGTAAAAAACAATCACTATTGGCTACTTAATTCAGGCGACGCAAAATGGTGCGCACTCTGAAATGAGGCCGCCACAGTTAACTGGTTAACAGTGATCTGACCAATTATCATTCATTTTGAAAATACATAAGTACAAAACACTTTTTTGTACATCCAAATAATACGCAGACGATTTGGATTGCGTCGTGTCTTCGCGACTGTTTGTTTCCTTCTTAATGTAAAAGTATTTCAATTGATAATCGATCCCTCATCTTCCAAGTAACACATCGTTAAGTACACATTCTGAATTATCTAACCATTTAATATTTACATACCAACAAATCCTATTCATGCCAGCCACATCTAGTTATTCATATTTTATGTCCATGTCGTGTATCATACCTTTACTAATGCAGACATACGTCAACGAATATTTAACTGTGTTAAGACCGTAGTGGTAGTAGTTAGACTTAATAGGAACTTGCCTTCGCCATTGATTTCATTCTATTAAAGAAATGTGAATTTATTCTGTATGAATACATAAATTTAAATTATCATAAATTACTTGCTGTATTTCTTTACTCATACCATCCACTAATTTTTCTACAATGAATTATTAAGAGTTGGTTCCTGTAACTATTTTTAAATGTTTAAAAGTTATGTTTGTATATATATATATACCAGGTGTATGCATTTGTTATTTCACGTTTTTTTTTTTATTGGTAAATAAAAGAACGTATCCTTCATATTTTCCTTCTCCATTCCGAAATGGTATGTTTCGTTATTATTTTTACCGATATAGATTCCGGAAGTAAGTTTATCCCACTGTCTTCTTCACTGTCAATTATTTGCAATATGTCAATTTTATTTTAAAAAAAATTGACACTGAAGAAGGGAGCAACTTACTCCCAAAATATATATCTGAAAAAATAACAACAATACATAGCATTTTGGAATGGAAAAGGAAAAATAAAGGATATTTTGGAAGTGCTAAAAACAGGAAAATACACACAGTAAAAGTCCGTAATTTGCTTGGGAAAATTTGTTTTTATTCAAAATACAGACCATCGGCTTCTACACATTTCGCTCATCTTTTATGTAATTTATGAATCTAATATTTATAAAGAATTGTGGAAAGAGCTCAAGCTGGTTTCGAACACGCGTCCCTGCCGCTTCTCATCAGGTGCCAACTCACAGGCTGGGACGCGTCGATTGGCACTACCAGCTTAGGTGGATGGAAAAATTGATCTACCTAAAACTTCTGTAATTTATGAATACCATCCAGAAAAAAGTTTGTCTTTTGCGTTGAACAATTGGCCGAGCCACTTTCAAACTTTCTCGAAATTCTTGAAGTGCTGCTCTTCAAGTTAGATGGCGGCGAGTACGGCGGGTGCAGAAAGATGTCCCATCCTAACGACTTCACTGTATCTCACTGGTTTTGCTGTGTGCGATGTCGCGTTGTTGTTGTGTAACAAAATCACTTTGCGATGTCGTCTGGCCCATTCTGGTTATGTTTCGATTAATGCGCGGTTAAAATTTATCATTTGTTGACGATAGTGTTAAGTATAAACGGTTTCGCCTGGCTACAAAAGTTCATAATACACAATACCACTCTAATCAAAGCAGACACAGAGCATGGCCTTTTTGCGGAAGCGACTTGGCTGTGGTGTTGAAGAACCGGCTTCGCCAGGTTAAAGCCTCTATTATATCCGCTTCGAGTTTTCAAAATAAATCAATTTTTCGTCATCCGTCACAATTCGTTGCAAAAGTGATTTCCTTTCTTGGCACCGAAGCAGCATTTCACAAGTGACTGTGATTTTCCATTTGACATTCATTCCAATCATGTGAAACCTATTAACCGAGTTTATTGATCTTACCCATTTCTTGTAAAGGTCTGCTGATCATTTCCTGTGACACATTTAATGCTTCTGCTAATGAGTTGAGTTGGGTCACTATCCAATAACTTTCAATTTCTCCTCGAATTATTGTAGTTTACCACAGCGCTGACTCTTTAACATTGAGATTATCACATTTGAATTGCCGGAATTGACGCAGCGTGTCCACCATATGTTTTTACCAGTAAACGATTACTTTCAACAGCCTTTTCCTTTAGGATAAACAAGAAAAGAAATGCGTACTCCAAATGCTCTTTTTGAGGCACAAAATTTGAAAGAAACACACTAATTTTAGCGGACACAACTTGCGTGTATTTGTAGCTAAATGTCAGAGGATCGAAATGACACATGCGTCAAATCAATACGCTGCGTATTTTCCGCTGGCACCATTACTAAGTAAAACCGGAAAAAATTGATTCATACATGTATGAATAATAATTCATCTATAATCAAGAACAAATATTTAATTCCTATAGAATTTTTAATGTAATTTGAGGTTTTATTTAATTAATTTTATTTTTCATGCATTACAGGTGTGACATTGCGAGACAGAAAGGGTGGCGCTCTCCAAAAATTGAAAAAAAGATTATCACATAGTTTTGGCAGACTGGGTAATACATTGATTTTCTTTTGGTAATTGTTTTTTTAGTGGTAAGCATTATTAAAAAATGTTTTACCATTATAACGGTCTCTTGTACTTTATGCACAAACTTTACGGGTTGACACTTAAATTAGGAAAGTGTATAGTAAGTACAGTAACTAAGATCCTAGAAGAATGATGATGAACATCAAATTAACTTAACATTCCAATGGAGGTGGAAGCCAGTGGCAGATGACTCCCTACAACCAATTTCACCTGTGTCCATAGAGTATTTTATTTTTTCCAAATACGTATTTCGAACCCTATTGTGGGTTCTTCTTCAGTGGTTACTACAAACATTTTTTCTACAACACCTTATATATTACTACTGTTAACAGTTGTCAGAAGATTCATTCATAAAATGGCATTTAAAAACTAATTAGGGAAATTTTATGATCAAGATATCTTAATTGAAAAACTAATTAGGGATGTAGGAATTTAAAGAGGGGTGAAAACGCGTTCCCTAAATCATTGTTGATTCTGTTGTCTTTTTCGGTTTTGTGGATTTCCAGACTCTCTACAGTGTCTAGTTGTTGTATCCGGCGTACCTGGCGAATCACCTTGAGGTCCTCGATCGTGATCGTATGTCCTGTCTCCACTATGTGTTTGGCTACGGATGATTTGATGTCGGTAGTTTTCTTTTTCTTTTTGGTTGCGTTGTCAGCTTCGCTCAAGTGTTCCTTACAGCGAACCATAACTGAGCGCCTTGTTTGTCAAATATAGCACTTGTTGCATTCAGGACAAGTAATGCTATAAATTCCATTCCGCTCTTCAAGTTTAGGTGGGTCTTTTACGGAAGTGAATCGGCTTTCTAATTTAAATTTTTTGCAGGTTGGTATGACATCTAGTTTTACCGATTTGAGTATTTTTTTATTTTTGTTGTGATGTTTGTATGTTTAACAGCTACTCTTCTGGTGGCCTCTAACCGTTTGGTTTGCGAAAAGAGGGTTGTTAGTCCGTCGTGTGTGATTTGCCTTTCTTTTTTGGTTATTATGTTTTGGATGACATCATTGCTATATCCGTTGATTTTTGCTGTCGTCATTATGTAGTTTTCTTCTCTGCGTCTTTCCTCGTTCGATAATGGGATGGTCAGCATCCAATATATCATGTTTAGGGATTCACTCAACCTAAGTCCAAATAAAACACGTTGGATACAATGTAATAAAATATATTTATTAGCTAGAAACAATCGCGTCTATAAAATATGGCGGTTCACTAGCGAGTGAGATTATAGGATTAACTGTCAAAAATTAATATCCTGCCGATCCTCACTTCGTTTCATATTCGATGGTTTGAGTGGCAGTGTCGCCACAGTACTCCCTCCTGGATACATTGGTCGTCTGACAACTTAGCAAATGTTGACAATTGAATACTAAACATTGCTAAATGTCACAATTCGTTGTTTTGTTTTAGGACCGGCATACGTTCTGGGAGTTTGTTTTTGCTGATCTGAAGACGGCTGCATAGCTGGATCCGCAGTGGATTCGAAATATGCAGGTTTGATTCTTTCGGTGCTGATGTTAACATATTCCCCTTTTATTTCCAGCTTGAAGACATTTCCGGACGTTCGTTCAATGACTTTGTAGGGGCCTTCATATGGATGCTCCAAAGGCTTCCTTACTCGGTCGACACGAACGAAAACATGCGAGTAAGTTGAAAGGTCTTTGTGGACAAAAACCTTGCGTTTGTCATGACGTGATGCTGGAGTTGCTTGTATGTACTTCATATGCTCACGGAATTTTTGCACGAAAAGTTTGGGATCAGGTGGCATGTCTTCCTTGAAGAAGAATTCTCCTGGCATACGGAGTGTTGTCCCATAGACGAGCTCTGCCGATGTTGCACCAATGTCGTCCTTGATACTGGTGCGAAGTCCCAATAAGACGGTGGGAAGAATGTCGACACACTCATAGGTGTTATGGCACATTATCGCTGCTTTTAACGATCGATGCCATCGTTCGATCATTCCGTTCGCTGCAGGATGATAAGCTGTGGTTCGTATTTTCTTGCAGCCCACTAAATGAGTTAGTGATTCGAACTGTGATCCCTGGTCTGATGTCAAAACAGCAGGAGCTCCAAAACGCGATATCCAGTTCGCATAAAAGGCGGTGGCGATCTCATCCGCAGTAATTGTTTTGATGGGAATTGCTTCAGGCCATCTCAAAAAGCGATCGATGATGGTCAGTACGTATTGGAATCCTTTTGATGGATTTAAGGGTCCAACTATGTCGATATGGACGTGATTAAACCTTGCGTCAGGCATTTGAATATGACCTTGTAGAGGTTTTGAATGTCGTCCGGTTTTACTCCGCTGACATGCAAGACATGATCTGGACCATTCGAGGATGTCTTTTGATATGCAGGGCCAAACATACTTCCGGCTGATTATTTTCTTTGTGGTTCGTCCCCCAGGATGAGACAGGCTGTGTGTCATTTCGAATATTTTCCGTCTGAAAATCTTTAAGATGTATGGACGGATTTCCGCAGTTGATACGTCGCAATATACAGTTGTATCCGAGTCGTCGATGCAATTTACGCAATTTCAACGATGTTTCCCCTCGAAGTAACTGCTTCAGCTCGTCATCGTCTTTTTGAGCTGCCGCTAAGTCTTGGCTGGTGATGGAGACTGGCATAGTGATTGAGCTGATCCGTGACAATGCGTCTGCTGTGATATTCTCGTTTCCTGCTATGAAAACTAAAGTTGTCGAAAATTGGGTAATGTAATCCAATTGACGCAACTGTCGCGGTGATGCCTTGTCAGCTTTTTGTTTGAATGCAAATGTGATGGGCTTGTGATCAGTTTTGATTATGAGTGGACGTCCTTCAACCATGTGCCGGAAGAATTTTACTGCACTATAGATTGCCTGCAGTTCGCGATCATACGTGCTGTATTTGCATTGCGCTTCCGTAAACTTCTTTGAGTAAAATCCTAGAGGCTCCCAAATATTGTTGGTAAACTGCTCCAGCACTGCTCCCATCACTGTATCTGACGCATCAGTTTTGATCGCAAGCGGTGCGTTTTCAACTGGATGACTTAGCAAGGTTGCATTAGCAATTTGCTTCTTGCACTCTTCAAAAGCTTTATCCGCTTGTTGATTCCATTCAATCAGACGCTTATCCTTCTTTCTTGCACCAACGAGAAATTTATGGAGAGGCGCTTGGATAGCAGCTGCGTTTTTCAGTGATTTTCGATAGAAATTAATTGCTCCCAGGAATCTGCGCAGTTCCATAATAGTTGACGGCTTCTTAAAGTTGAGGATCGTTTCAACTCTTCGTGGAAGAGGTCTGATGCCTTGTTGTTCGATGAGATAGCCAAGGTACTCGATCGTTGGTTTTCCAAACGTACATTTTCCTACGTTTATAGACAATCCATATTCACGCAGTCTATTTAAAATGACTTTTAAATGTTCGCGGTGCTCCTCATGTGTCTTGGAAGCAACGAGGATGTCATCAATGTACGCGTAGCAAAAGTTCAGGCCTCGTAGAGCGTAATCAATGTAGCGTTGAAAGGTCTGAGCCGCGTTACACAAGCCGAACGTCATCACTTTGAATTCGTACAGCCCGAATGGTGTTATTACGGCCGTCTTCGGGATATCTTCTGGAGCCACGGGAATTTGGTTGTATGCTCGCATTAAATCCAGCGTTGAAAATACGGTGCACCCACTCAGTTTGTGAGCAAAGTCACTAAGATGAGCGATCGGGTATTTGTCCGGAACAGTGATCGCATTCAAACGCCGATAATCTCCACATGGCCTCCATTGGCCGGTTTTCTTCGGGACAAGATGCAATGGACTTGCCCACGGACTGCATGATGGCTGACAAATTCCTTGTTGAAGCATGAAGTCGAATTCTGCTTTTGCTTGACGTAGCTTTTCGGGAGAAAAAGAAAAAGAAAACTACCGACATCAAATCATCCGTAGCCAAACACATAGTGGAGACAGGACATACGATCACGATCGAGGACCTCAAGGTGATTCGCCAGGTACGCCGGATACAACAACTAGACACTGTAGAGAGTCTGGAAATCCACAAAACCGAAAAAGACAACAGAATCAACAATGATTTAGGGAACGCGTTTTCACCCCTCTTTAAATTCCTACATCCCTAATTAGTTTTTCAATTAAGATATCTTGATCATAAAATTTCCCTAATTAGTTTTTAAATGCCATTTTATGAATGAATCTTCTGACAACTGTTAACAGTAGTAATATATAAGGTGTTGTAGAAAAAATGTTTGTAGTAACCACTGAAGAAGAACCCACAATAGGGTTCGAAATACGTATTTGGAAAAAATAAAATACTCTATGGACACAGGTTAAATTAATGTTTTATTTTATAATTAATTATATTCCATAGCAAAAAATCATCCGACAAACAATTGTAATGGATTTAGAATCCCAGGTCGTCACGGCGACGACTCGGGATGAAAGTCGGCCTCGCACCGACACTTGGACGTGCAGTCCTCGAGACGTGGCAACGAAATATACCCCAGCGGGTCAACCTTTCGGCCACTCGGAAATTCACTCGCGTTGGTGGCTGCTGGCTAGCTAGCTCAGTGCAGCGAGGATTGCGGACGTGGGTCGGACCCAAGTGAACTTCCGCTCTTGGTTCCATTTGAACCAGCCACCGAAAAACCCGATTTTCCTGTGCGACGTTTCGAAATATTCTACTTTACTTTAAGTTATTTTTTTTTTTTTTGATCTACCATTCAAAATCTAAATACACCCGACGACAAACGCGCATTCGCGAACCGATATACCGCGGTGCCAAAAAAACAAACTACTTTAATTTTGCGACCGTAAAACACGCGAACCCGAAAAACCGAACTAGTAGTCCGCGACACGACTACAAATTATTACCGGAACAAAACTAATGCACCGCGGAACCCGAGCGACGAAACACAATTTTGGTCCTACATCCTCATGTACTTACCTTCGCGCCATTTCCTCCCGAAAGAAAAATGGTTGCTGGAAGGAAAGAATGTGATTTTTTTTTTTAGCACTTCATTTTAATTCTGGTTTTTAAAAATTTATATAAAATTTATAAAATTTTAACGCTTTATAGGTCAAATCATACAAGTCAAACAAACGTACCAGAATCGCGCTATATTAAGTCCACTGTTGATTAAATCAAATGAAAAGAAAGCACGATAGTGAAGCAGAAACATCGAAATACTATTATATGTGTACACATACTTGCTTAACCTACTTCAAAAAATTATTCTTAATCATTCATTGGGTTTATAACAAACTTTTGAATTGCACATTATTCTTACACAAATGAATATTTCTTTTCCACTATCAATATAAGTATTCAAAAAGGCTTAATTTTGTACGAGGTTTTTTTTTACAATTTCTTTAATTGATTCTCATTGATGTGTCGAAATTTCCAATGAGTTCAAATCAAAGAGGAAGCGATCCATTTTAAATTTAAAATATTTTACAATCAAATATATTTTTAACTGCTTAACTCTACTTTTTCCAATATTTTTTTTCTCTCTTTTACGAAAGTGCTTATTCTGATGATGTTAAAATGAATGATCGTCACAATTTTATTTTATTTTTTACATTTGTAAAATGAGATCAACATTTTTCTAAATGTGTTTTTTCTTCATTATTTTTCAATAGTTTTATATGGCATGCAGTTGATCTAAAATAAAATCTCTTTTAATATTTTTTTACGCTTATGCTTAGAACAAAAAAGAAAAAAAAATCTATGAACGAGAATTATTAAATTCTTAGGATACCGAACTAATACCATTATGGGGAGAGCCCATTTGCGTGAGCACCTTGTCAAGCCATTGAAGTGGTCCGTGCAAATGAATTTCGATCCAGCATGGTGTCGAGGTTACATCTTGACGATGGTATTCAGCACCCCAACCTTTGACAAAGCTCATACGTATTGTGCACATACGTGTCAGCTCAAAAACAGCTTCAAATCCATGATTAACAGACTGCGATAGTAACTGAGCAAATTCTTGATTGTTGAAAATTTTTAGAGAACAACCTGGTGGAATTTTACACACTGTCGATGGGTGGAAGCCGTGATGATAATTACAATTACGAGACTGCACAAAGATAGCAGAGTCTGATAAACACTCTGCGTATACTTCACCCGCTACATAATATAGATGAACACCTTTATTTCACTGTTATACATGCACACTTGCAGAATCACACAGTAGCTTTTGTTTTTTTTTCACTCAATTCAACCTATTCGGATTTTTTTTTGTACACCATGCGCGAATCGAGAACCCCCCGTTCCGGAAAATCGAAAAAACTCTCTTCCGACCTGAAGTGGTCGCCAGGTCGTAGGTCAGCTGACTTTCGACCTGTCCGCTGAACTTTCGCCTGCGGGAAAAGATGGTGACACCATCTTCAGGTCGGTAGTCACTACAGAGCAGTCTCTACGATGCTGTTTACAGCATGGAGAGACTGAAGGTCTGCCGCTGTGTTATTCGTCCGGAATGTATGGGGAGATAAATTCGAGATAAAAATGAAAGAAAACTTTCCAAGTCAAAGTAAGACAGGGGGACGCGTTCGTTACTGACAAACAAAACAATATTTGATTTGAATTTATAGTTAAGATTAAAGTTGAAATAAGTAAAATTTAACAAATTTAGAATGTTAGAGAAAAGCGGGTACAATGATTTTCTTCTTCCCTTCCAACAAACCAAATTCCAGTCGGAAAGCGAGGCGCTCAGGGGTGCTATGACTAACGCAGGACCAATCAGGGTTTCGTCTCGTACCATCACAAAAGTTTTCGCGTTTTATTAATTTTACTTTACTCTACGAACCGAGGCAAGTGAGCAAACCCGTCAATGACAACGACCAAGCGGACGCATCCGCGATGCACAAGGCATTCAGCGCCGCGTAATTCCAGCGATGGCCGGCTGTCACGACGAATCGACCCACCCCTTATCACGCATAAAAAAAAACGAGAGTTCCTCCGATACATAAAAGTAAGGAGGGAGGTTGGTACTTTTGAGAGTCTATCTAGCGGCGTACGACACCACTAGCAGCCGTTCTCATCAAAAGCCCAACCGTCCTTACAGGTCATTCAACCTAGGACAACACGTCGGAGAAACTCTATCGCGTATCAATCAAATCAAAAAAAAATAGAGCGGAGAGTGAACGATACGGCTCGCGTGAAGCGACTCATTGGTGTTAGACACAAATTTTCACAACTCCGTGTGTGGGCGTCCTCATTCGGAGTACATCCGGATCGAATTGATCATGCTAGGTCAGAAACTGACCGAAAACTAACGGTTAGAGGGCCCCACGTTGGGCGCCATTATAATGGATTTAGAATCCCAGGTCGTCACGGCGACGACTCGGGATGAAAGTCGGCCTCGCACCGACACTTGGACGTGCAGTCCTCGAGACGTGGCAACGAAATATACCCCAGCGGGTCAACCTTTCGGCCACTCGGAAATTCACTCGCGTTGGTGGCTGCTGGCTAGCTAGCTCAGTGCGGCGAGGATTGCGGACGTGGGTCGGACCCAAGTGAACTTCCGCTCTTGGTTCCATTTGAACCAGCCACCGAAAAACCCGATTTTCCTGTGCGACGTTTCGAAATATTCTACTTTACTTTAAGTTATTTTTTTTTTTTTTTTGATCTACCATTCAAAATCTAAATACACCCGACGACAAACGCGCATTCGCGAACCGATATACCGCGGTGCCAAAAAAACAAACTACTTTAATTTTGCGACCGTAAAACACGCGAACCCGAAAAACCGAATTAGTAGTCCGCGACACGACTACAAATTATTACCGGAACAAAACTAATGCACCGCGGAACCCGAGCGACAAAACACAATTTTGGTCCTACATCCTCATGTACTTACCTTCGCGCCATTTCCTCCCGAAAGAAAAATGGTTGCTGGAAGGAAAGAATGTGATTTTTTTTTTTAGCACTTCATTTTAATTCTGGTTTTTAAAAATTTATATAAAATTTATAAAATTTATAAAATTTTAACGCTTTATAGGTCAAATCATACAAGTCAAACAAACGTACCAGAATCGCGCTATATTAAGTCCACTGTTGATTAAATCAAATGAAAAGAAAGCACGATAGTGAAGCAGAAACATCGAAATACTATTATATGTGTACACATACTTGCTTAACCTACTTCAAAAAATTATTCTTAATCATTCATTGGGTTTATAACAAACTTTTGAATTGCACATTATTCTTACACAAATGAATATTTCTTTTCCACTATCAATATAAGTATTCAAAAAGGCTTAATTTTGTACGAGGTTTTTTTTTACAATTTCTTTAATTGATTCTCATTGATGTGTCGAAATTTCCAATGAGTTCAAATCAAAGAGGAAGCGATCCATTTTAAATTTAAAATATTTTACAATCAAATATATTTTTAACTGCTTAACTCTACTTTTTCCAATATTTTTTTTCTCTCTTTTACGAAAGTGCTTATTCTGATGATGTTAAAATGAATGATCGTCATAATTTTATTTTTTTTTTTTACATTTGTAAAATGAGATCAACATTTTTCTAAATGTGTTTTTTCTTCATTATTTTTCAATAGTTTTATATGGCATGCAGTTGATCTAAAATAAAATCTCTTTTAATATTTTTTTACGCTTATGCTTAGAACAAAAAAGAAAAAAAAATCTATGAACGAGAATTATTAAATTCTTAGGATACCGAACTAATACCATTATGGGGAGAGCCCATTTGCGTGAGCACCTTGTCAAGCCATTGAAGTGGTCCGTGCAAATGAATTTCGATCCAGCATGGTGTCGAGGTTACATCTTGACGATGGTATTCAGCACCCCAACCTTTGACAAAGCTCATACGTATTGTGCACATACGTGTCAGCTCAAAAACAGCTTCAAATCCATGATTAACAGACTGCGATAGTAACTGAGCAAATTCTTGATTGTTGAAAATTTTTAGAGAACAACCTGGTGGAATTTTACACACTGTCGATGGGTGGAAGCCGTGATGATAATTACAATTACGAGACTGCACAAAGATAGCAGAGTCTGATAAACACTCTGCGTATACTTCACCCGCTACATAATATAGATGAACACCTTTATTTCACTGTTATACATGCACACTTGCAGAATCACACAGTAGCTTTTGTTTTTTTTTCACTCAATTCAATCTATTCGGATTTTTTTTTTACACCATGCGCGAATCGAGAACCCCCCGTTCCGGAAAATCGAAAAAACTCTCTTCCGACCTGAAGTGGTCGCCAGGTCGTAGGTCAGCTGACTTTCGACCTGTCCGCTGAACTTTCGCCTGCGGGAAAGATGGTGACACCATCTTCAGGTCGGTAGTCACTACACAATACAATCCCTACAACCAATCGTCGCAATTCTGTATTATTTTCATTACAATCGTCCTCGATATCCGTAAATTTGCGATAGGTTTTTGACTACAAAAATTTTAAGCAGCAGACATTGTGCTGCTCATAACATTGTCCATACTGTGGTATGAATCGCCTCGTTAAATTTGTTTCCTTTAAGTTTGTTTTATACTTAATAGGTGTATAAATATGAAATGCAGATTTTTTCTGCTTGAAATATGCATTTATTTGAATAACAGAACGAATGAGTTCAATAATCAAAGTATTGGTCATCGTTAGCTACGACTTTTTCCCATCTTTCTGTCAATTGATGGATTCCGTCCCAGTATCACTTCTCATTTTTTGAGGTTAACCACTCATCAAGCCAATTTTCAACTTCTTCGTAAGAATGGAAGTGCTGTTCCGAAAATCCTTGCTGCATCGATCGAAACAAGTAGTCAGAAGGAGCCAAGTCTGGTGAATACGGCGGGTGGGGCAGAACTTCGCAATTAATATTTCCCAAGTAGTTCTGGACAGGTATTGCAACATGCGGCCGAGCATGGTCATGTTGAAAAATGACTTTATCGTGTCTTTGCTGAAATTCTGGTCATTTTTCCTTGATTGCGCGGTTCAATTTGATCAATTGTTGTCGGTAACGTTCGCCAGTAATAGTCTCACCAGGTTTCAGCAGTTCGTAATAAAAAGGTCCCTTACTATCCCACCAATTACTCAGCAAAGTCTTCTTTCCATGAATATTTCGGACTGGTTGTGATGTTAATGGCTGGCCTGGGTAACCCATGATTTTTTCCGCTTGGGATTGTCGAAATAAATCCACTTTTCATCGCCAGTGACAATCCGCTGCAAAAAACCTTTTGTTTTCTGTCTGGCAAGCAAAATTTCACAAAATTTTTTTTCGCCTTTCGATGTCTCTTTCTTTCAATTGATACGGCACCCATTTTCCAGCTTTTTGGATCTTTCCCATGGCTTTCAAACGTTGTGAAATGGCTGCCAGATTAACTTCCAACGCTTCTGCCAAATTTTTTTCAGTTTGTGTGTTATTTTCATCCAAAAATGCTTGCAAATCTGTATCTTCGATTTTTTTGTGGTTTTCCACGTTCTTTGTTGCTGACATCGAAATGGCCACTTTTAAATCTTTTAAACCATCGTTCACAAGTGTCTTGGCTTGGGGCATGTTCACCATATGCTTCCACCAACAATCGATAAGTTTCTGCTGCCGTTTTCTTCAAATGAAAGAAGGTTATTAGACTTCCCCGCAAAACCTCTTTTTCTGGCACGTAATTCGACATTTTTGAAGCGAAAAAAAACTATGTTGTTTGTACAATCAAACCCTATGACATACCGGAATTTGTTGACATGTTTATCCTTCAAAATGCCATATTAGTTATCCCCGACACAAACCGTATGTAATGGTTATGCCATCTGTTAGTAAAATCCGCACTTGATATTTATACACCTAATATTATTTTTTACATTATTCCATCGACATACATGCATAATTTTGATGTAAATATCTGTAATCTTCAAATTTTTTATGTAAATTGCTTTAAATCTTCACATATCAGCAACACGAGTAATGTTTTTGAACAACATTTTCAGTTAGCCACAAAATTTGCTTTTTTTCACAAAAACAAGGTGATTATACTCCATTTGTTGGAAAACACATTCATAACCGTGCTTTCATAACTGTGTCCTCTTTATCAAGTAGCTTACACACCAGCATATTTACTATGTTTATTTGAGAATTATAGAGAATATCAATTATGGAATCTTTATATACTGTATTTAATATAATGTATTTATAACTGTATTTAAAAGTGTTAGCTTGTATTTGAGTTGCACGTTGTGTGGAAAACGCCTTTCAATGCTAGTAAGCATTAGGCTATCAAGTATAAACCGTTCGGCTTGCGAATGAAAGTTTGATTTATTTTGGCTTGAGCAAAAAGTAACCAAATTACTGAAAATATGCGCCTAAAATAACATGTTGTTTCAATTCCAGAGGTAGCTTTTTATTACCGTTAACTTAAATATATGTATGTATGTATTTTGCGCCACGCAAAAGAATTAAATAGTGTTACCTTTCCCGAACGCGCATACAAACCATTATGCGCATGGCAACTCTATTTGAGGACAGAAATTCCCCCACATTCAGCTAGGTGTAACATGCCGCTTTGTGTGGTGAAACTTCCAAGAATTGGCGATGTCTTGCCGCACGCAAAGGACGCGCTTGCGCAATCTGTCAAGCACGTCCACGTAAAATTCTCTGTCTGTTGTGCTTCAGGTAATGTGCATGTCATCTTCCATTTTTCCTTTCATCGGACGCGGGAAGTTCTTGGTGTGCAATCGGCACTCTGTCGTTTAGTGGAGATTTGTCTCCATCTTTGTTCGCGATGTCACTCCTTTACACAGGTACACGAATTATGATAAGGTGCTTCTCTACATTTTACCTATCTTCATTATCAATATGGTATTTATGTATAGCCCGATCCAATGAAATCTGTAACACCTGGATGATATCGTTTGTAGATAACTTGGCACGAGTACGATTTCCGTGGCGCCTGGATTTGACTATGCCATTTTGTAAATCGATTTACATTAAATTAATAATTAAATCTTCAAACTATCATTAAATACTTTTTTATTCTATAAATAATGAAAAACAACAGACAATTTTTTCTGAAAAACATCAAATTATTCATGTATTTATCGTTATATTTTAATTTGAAATATTAATTTTGAACTCTTGAATTGGGGCATGTAAGGTTACTTTAGGGTAACGTAAAGTAAGTAAAGTGCAAGAAAGTGATACGTTCGAAAGTGATCTAATTAATATACTCTTCAAATCTCCTTCCAATCCTTTTTTTTTTGTTTTTTGATTTTCCAGATCCTTTCGGACACTTTCCATAGGTTAAGTGTTCCGAATTTGGTATATCTTCGATGTACGTAAGTCCACTTAGGTAATTTGCCTATTTGTAAAAGATCCAAATGTATCGGATTATTCTGATTGCGAAATTGAAAACATCTGTGTTTTCCGTAAATGTAGATTCAAGATTCAAATTTACACGTAATAGTTTGATGTTGCGTGTCAATTTTAAAACGACTTAGATTTCCCTTTATATAAAATTGTATCTTTTATATAACTTTTTGTGTAACTTTTATTTATATAAATTGTAAAACTATAGAAAAATCTATGTAACATGCGACTTTGGTGTAACAAGCGATCTTCAGTGAGGTTGCTGAAGTATTATAGGATATTTTATAATTTTTTCTCTTATTTTGTTCGGACCAATGTCATCATGATCAATAGAAGATGGTAAATCTAGCTCTGATGTTTTATTCCAACAATTTTCGGACACTATCTTACACTTTTCACTGTAGTTCGGAATTTTTTCTTGGAGAGATTTGTGGGTTAAGTGATATTTTCCAATTAATTTAATTTTTTTTATATACCATTTATTTCACTCATTGACTTAATTTTTTTGTCGATTATCACTCTCTGAAGTTTGTATATGCGTTTTCATATTTGGCCCGAGATTTATCAGGTAATAAACTATTTGTAACTTTTTCGGCCTTATCCAAAACATCAGACGGAATTTCACAATTTTCTGAATCACTCGGATCGCCACTAAAAGTATTAGATGGCACATGTTCGTTCTCTAAATCACTTATATCACTATTCGGTATAATGCAGTTTTTATCCATGTTATTACTCGTCTTTTAAAAATGTTCACAATCAAAATATTAGGTAATTAGAGACACGAAATTTTCACTAAACTCAATTCGTCAAGCAGCTCAATAAGACAGATGTTCTGGCACATACAGGATTTCAAAGTATGATGACAACAGTAAGGAAAATAAAAGCAAGAAAATTTTTTTATGATCATCCGAAACAGATATATCATAGATGCAATCAAACAATCAACACTACGTCTTTCACACTATGTTTGTTTACACTAATAGCTTTATGAAACATTATGTCCCCATGATTATCTTCAATAATATAGAAAGTTTAGATTTTATTTTTTGATCTTACATTTCAAAATGCTATATTATTTAATTTAGACACGGAAGGAAACTATCCTCCAGAATTGGTTTTTAATGTTGATGAAGCAGGCCTGCTTTGGAAAAGAATGCCAAAACGAACTCTTCTATCCCGTGAAGAGAAACGAGCACCAGCATTTAGAGCTGCAAAAGATCGCTTAACACTTCTACTGGGTGGTAACGCAAGCGGAGGTTTTAAATTAAAACCACTAATTGTTTACCACTCCAAAAACCCAAGAGCGATGAAAGCCATATCTAAAAAACTTTACCTGTAATTTGGGAGCCTAATAAAAAATCAAGGATAACTATGAAATTTTCCAGGATTGGTTTACTGAACATTTCTGCCCGTCTGTTAAACGTTATTGCGAAATTGAAAAACTTGAACAGAAAGCACTACTATTAATTGATAATGCTCCAAGCCACTCAAAAATTTATCAGACTTAACAACATGCTTAACAGTCGAAGTGGTTTACTTGCCGCCTAACACAACTGCCTTAATCTTACCGATGGCTTTTTAATTTTAAGGCTTATTAAATGCGGCGAAGACATTGGACACTGTCGATTTTCATTCACGTGAATGATGCTTCCGTACGCGACTCGTATTGGTTAAGAGTAGACGGCGTACCCAATATTGAATTATTTCGTTGAAAAATAAAACACCATCGATCGTGTATTGTCGGCGAGTATTAAAATATAACAGCAAGATTTACAAAAATGTCAGGCTTTAAATACAAATTTTAAGGATCTAATTTACATAGAATTGTAAGACAAAAAAATGGTTTATGTATTTATTCGAATATTTATATGATAACTAGTGAACCGGTCATTATTGTTGCATCGCGTTGTTGCTGCCACTTGGTACGTATAGTAAGTTCATTTAGATATTTCTTGTACCATCTTTTCCAAAAGTGTTGACGTACAAACTGAATACGTTGGCAAGTTGATAATCGATTTGGTTTCCTATGGGTTAAATCTTGTTCGGGTAAGCTCGTAAGTGGTTCTGCTATGAGGAAGTGTGAGGGACATAGGACATCAGATGATAAAGGAGTCATTGGATGGGAAATGAGGATAGCTTCGATCTCCGTGGTATATGTATATAATTCTTCGTATGTAAATACCGTGTCTCCAAAGGTACGGTAAAAGTGATATTTAAAAGATTTTACGGTAGACTCCCATAAACCGCCAAAATGTGGGGATCTTGGAGGTGAAAAATGCTATTTAATATTCATATTTGAAAGTGTTTCATTAATCAAGTTGTTATGAGTTTGAGATCGTACAAAATCATTGAGTTCTTTTAATTCTCTATTAGCTCCAATAAATTTAGTTGCATTGTCAGAATATATGTTTAAGCATATTCCTCTTCTCGAGAAGAAACGCCTCAAACTAGCAAGAAAAGCTTCGAAAAAAAAATCTGACACTAATTCAATATGGCAAGCCTTGGTTACAAAACAAACAAAAATCGCGGCATGAACCTTGGATTTTTCCCTTGTTTCTGAATTTCTTTTCTTTGATAAAGAATGGACCACAAAAGTCGATTCCGGTATTTAAGAAAGAGCGACTTTGAACGACTCGGTCACGAGGAAGGTTTCCCATAATGTAATTATGTTCACTTGGTTTCGCTTGAAAGCATTTTACGCATTTTCTTATGAATTTGCTAACCGCTCCTTTACCTGATATTATCCAAAAGGATAAAAGAGTCATAAAGAGTCGCTTGGATCCCACTATGCAAACTTTCTGTGTTTCTCTAATTACTAAATTTGTTATATGATGGCGTTTAGGTAACACAAAAGGGTATTTCTCATTGTATGGTAAAATAGAATTATTTAAACGCCCACCTACTCTTATTAAACCTTCATCATCCATAAAGGGATTTAATGCTTTCAATTCGTTAGTATTTTTTATTGTTTTAAAGTTTCTTAAATTCTAATATTCATTTGGAACGCATTCTTGTTGACACAGCATTAGTATCCGTTTTGTTGCATTATTTAATTCAGTAGCAGACAACGAACCAGTAAATTTTGTATTTGTATTTTTCAAATTATACAGGAATCGCTCGTCGTAATTTCTGCAATGATGAGTACTTAATCAGTAACTACGCATGATTTTTGATTGTTATTTGAAGTGCGATTTTTGTTCGAATTTCGCTTAAAGGCACTTGTTTTATACATGCGCTTGGCCAGTATGATGGTTCTTCACTCAACCAGGCCGGACCATTCTTCAACATAACATTTTTAACAAACTCTGAAGGAAGTTGCCGCGAGATAAAAAGTCGGCCGGGTTATTCTTTGATGATACGTGACACCAAAATGAGAGCGTTATATTGACTTGAATTTCGGCAACGCGATTCGCAACGCATGTTTTAAGTGTGTGTGGTTATGTCTGAATCCACTGCAGAGTTATTGTAGAGCCTGACCATAGAAAGGTTTCATCAACATTTTTGCATAATATTTGAATGCTATTTTTGAGCAATCGAGATAAAAGTAATGCCCCGCATAGTTCTAATTTGGTTATTGATTTTAAGGTTGCGACAAGATTTTTCGAGCAAAGTAGTGTACACCCTTTTTTATTTTTATCATTAATTGATCGAAAATAAATCCAAGCCCCGTTTCAGAGGCATCAGAAAGTCCATGCAGCTCAATCCTTACGGCATTTTCAATAATAACCTTTCTATCGAAATTTATATCGTTCAATAATTGTAATTGGTCATTTATATTTTTCCAATTTGATAAGATTTCACTTAGTACCAATTCATCCCAAGTCAAATTACATTTCCATAAACTCTGCATTAGTAATTTTGCAGTTGCAATAACTGGACCTAATAAACCAATCGGATCATATAGTTTTGTAATATGTGATAACTTTTTCGCTTCGTTACTTTGTTTTCTTCACTTCTCTTCGTGTGGTATGTAATCACATCTTTGAATGGATCCCAATGGACACCCAATGCTTTTTGAATATCAGCCTTGGACAGTAAGTCTATGCACGACATTTCCATAGGCATTACTTTAATTAGACGTAGCTCATCGGACAACCATTTCCTTAACGGAAAACATGCACGGTCTGTTAATTCAATTAGTTCGTCTCGTAACTTCAATGCGTCTTCAAATTGTCAGCTCCTGTGAGGATATCATCGACGTAAAAGTCTCGCTTTATTATCTCTCAAGTCTTTGGGAATTGCTAAATATGGAGCTGAAGTGGTTCCATATGTAACAGTGTTCTGTTGGTAGACTCTCAAATCTTCATTTTTTTCTATAAATTAATTGCTGATACTGCCTGTCTTCATCATTTACTAAAATCTGTCTATACATTTATTCCATATCTGCTGTCAAAACGTATTGGTAGGTGCTGAATCGTAAGATGATTGAAAATATGTCTTGTTGTATTATTGGGCCTGTCTTAAAACAACTGTTTAATGAAATTCCGGTATTAGTTTTTGCCGATGCATCAAAAACTACTCGAAGTTTAGTATTTACGCTCGATTCTTTGGTAACGGCATGGTGGGGCATAAAATATCCACCTTCTTTTATGTTACCCGTAATTTCGGTCATGTGACTCAATTTAATGTATTCACGCATAAATTGGTTATACTGATCCTGTAAGATTCGTTCTGTTGTTAAAAATCGACATCGAGCAATGTGGTATGATTCACCCAACATCCACAGTTTTTTGTTAAGTGGAAGCCTTACAACAAATCTACCTGTTAATGGTAGGACATGTGACATGTCCTACCATTCCAAATGGACATGTTGTTTTTTGATAAAATTCTTCTTCGGACAAGAATTTTCTCTTAGGAAGTTCTTCTATTTCCCAAAATGTTATGACTTCCTTATGTAATGCATCCATGGATAATAAACATGTCCTTTCTTGTGTTTGTTGAGGGATGGTTATGAATTTGCCTGCAATAATCCATCCTTCCTTCGTCTTTATGAGGTTGCCGCCGCACTTTCCCAACCATATGTGTCCTACGCATAGTAAGTCATAAAATATTTCTATCATCAATGCATTAATATCCCTTGGTTTATGAAACTGAGGATCTGCAAGCATAACGTTACTCGGAATACTAAATTAAGTCTTGGCGAAAAATTCATTTGGTAAATGATCGCATATATGTGATATTATTAGAAACTCTAAACTCACACTGAAATTAGAGTACTTGGAATTGCATTTATAGAACCCTTGGCTCTAGTTACGATTTGACCTAAGCCTGCTACTGGTAAATTAATAGTATTGTATTTGAAACCTAGACTATCAGCCAACCTTTTTGTCATGAAATTGGATTGTGACCCACTGTCTAGTAAAACTCGAGCTTGAATAATTTGTCCTGAATTTGAGTGAAAGTCAACTAAAGCCGTAGAAAGTAGCGAAGATACTCTGTGAGTATCTTCGTGATACTTGTGAAGATACTCTGGCATTAAAAGCCTTAAACTCTGTAACTTGTGTATTCGAATTGCTTTCTTCTGTATTAGCAGCTTTCACATTATGTGTATCACTTTCAGTATGTAACATTGTGTTATGCATTTGTTGACACTTTTTGCAGCCTTGAGCCCTACAATCCATTGATTGATGGCCGACTCTTAAACAATTGAAACATGCAGTTTTTTGCTCTTATAAGCTCCAATCGTTCTATTATCGGCATTCCTTTGAATTTCTCACAGGCATACACTTTATGAGTTTGTTTGCAACACAAACATGAAGCAAATCTTTGTAAACTGACCATTCCATGTCGTTTAGTTTTCTGCGAACTGTGCGACTTTGAATGGTCCATTGAATGTACATTGGCTGAACTTGATATCAATACTTGACAATTACCTTCTAGAAATGACATGAAATCTTTCATTGTTGGCACATCTATACCTGATAATGTCCTTTCCCATTCTTGGTGAATAAGTTTATCTAATTTTCTTGTAATAATGTAAATGAGTATAGTATCCCATGAATCTACATTTTCCTTTAATGATTTTAATTCTCTCAAATGCCCTTCAATTCAATCTATTAATTTCCTAAGTTAAACCCACATTCTTTCGTCATTGAATGGAGTTCAAAAAATGCCTTTATGTGAGTTTGCACTATGAGCCTAGTGTTATGGAACCGTTTTATCAACAAATTCCAAGCTACTTGATAGTTCTCATCAGATGATTGTAGAGAATCTATAATACCCGCAGCTTCACCCTTCAAACATGAGCGCAAATAATGTAATTTATTCGAATCCGATAAACCTTTATCGTTATGGATGATATCGTTGAACGAGTCATAAAAAGGCAACCATTTCTCAAGAGAACCATCAAATGTAGCCAATTCCAATTTTGACAATCGAACATTTTTATTGACAACTACAACTTTACTTTCTCTATTTGCCATTGTGGCCTGATTTAAAATGTGTGGAATTGAAGAGCTTTCTGTAGTTTTGGGTTTATTGTGAGCTCGACTCATTTCATGATAATAGATTAATTCAAAATCACCTAATTCATTGTTTCCAACACCTGTTAATTCATCAATTTGATTTTGCACTTTCTCGAACTCATCCAAAGCCGATTCAATCTACTGAATTCTTAATTTTAATTGAACGATTTCATTTTGTTCGTCCATATTATCCATAAAACGGCTGAACCGCGTGAATTTATTTTTAATAGATTTACGCTCTGTGTATGTTGTCCCGTGTTTAGCACTTCTAGATTAGATTTTGTTTTTTGTTGTTTTTCCATTTTAAAAATGCTATGTTTTTAATTTTTTGACAAATATATATTTCGGGAGTGAGTTGCGCCCTTCTTCAGTGTCAGTTATTTTCTGATTTTTAAATGGCCTTTATCGGGATATTTATACTAAGTTAACACAAAGTCCTAATTGCCTAAGGTCTAATTACTTAAGGTCTAATTACTATTGGATTTTTATAGTCTTCGTACCTGTCATTTATTTGCTTATGCTTACCTTAAGGTCTAATTACAATGGAGTTTTATTACCTACCTACATGTCTAAGTACTTTAATTATTATGTCTTTTCTATTTCACTATTTTCGCTACTTCACCATATCCAGGAGGCTAGAGTATCCATTTCCAAGGTCATCATTGAGCCTAGTTTCGGTTGGCTGTCTCATGATCCACAATGATTCGTACCCGTCTAGCTTTTTCATATTTCTCACTTCTTAAAAGAAAGAAAATAATTGAAAATAAAGATAAATAAATTGAAATAAAGAAAATAATTGACACTGAAGAAGGGAGCAACTCACTCCCGAAATATATATTTGTCAAAAATTAAAAACATAGCATTTTTAAAATGGAAAAACAACAAAAAAACAAAATCTAAAAAAAAAAATCTAACGTATTTTAACGTTTCGTCTTGTTTGTCCGATATTTGGGATTTAAAACACTAGTATAAGTTAAATCCCTTTATTTTGGATAAACTTATTGTTATGGCTTCTGGCAATGCCGGGATAAGAAGATGATGATATGAATAAAATATCCCCGGTATGAGCCTTCGTGAGAAGCGAGAAGAACGGCTTGAGGAAATTTTAGTAAGTTTGCCGTGTTTTTGGTTGGCAAGTGAAGACTTGTCGCGGCATTAACTTTTGTTTCCGACGCGAAAAATGCGTCGGGACGTTTTGAGTTGCCACAGTCACTCCCTCCCCAATGACCTTTGCACGTGTTGAAGGGAGTGAAAATGTGACTCTCTTGTTGACGGTAGTAGGTGTTTTGTGCTGATGTTCCGGACTGCTGTGCTCTGGTTGAACAACTTGAGAGGACGGCGGAGGTAGAGGTGCAATCGACTGTGGGGGCGATTGGCAAAACTGAAGCGATTGAGGCTGTTGTGGGGGTAACTGGATCTCGGATTGTTCCAGATGAGCCGGTTTGAGATGATCGGTGGAGAGAGTTTTGGCGACACCGTTTACGTCTACGACATAGGTACGGTCGCTAACCCTTTCGATGACTCGGTGTGGTCCGGAGTACGGCTGGTCGAGCGGCTTTTTGATGGAGTCGATGCGGCGGAAAACATACTCGCAGGTAGCCATGTCCTTGAAGACAAAAGGACGGTGGGTGATGTGTCTGGCAGCCGGGACGGGGCGGATGGCTTTAAACAGGCGGCGGAGGTCTGTCACGAAATCCTGAGGGCTGCTGGCTGCTGGAAATTGAGGAACGAAAAATTCGCCTGGGATCCGTAGTGACGTGCCGAAAACCATCTCCGCAGGGGAGGCTTGCAGGTCCTCCTTAAACGTTGTGCGCAAGCCTAACAAAATGGCCGGAAGTGCTTGCGGCCACCGTGTCTCGGGAACGCATTTTAAGGCAGCCTTGAGTGTGCGGTGCATACGTTCCACCATACCATTGGCCTGTGGGTGGTACGGTGTGGTATGCACGTGGTTGGTCCCCAAGAGGTGGCAGAGTTGACTTAAAAGGGCAGCTTCAAATTGGCGCCCTTGGTCTGAGGTGATCTCCTTAGGTGTACCGAATATGCTGATCCAATGGTCGAACAATGCTCTGGCAATGGTACTTGCCTTAATGTCGCGCACTGGTATGGCTTGAGGCCAGCGCGTGTAGCGATCGATGATGGTGAGGCAGTTTTCGGACCCCTCACATTCGGGAAGCTTAATGAGGTCTACGTGGATGTGGTCGAAACGCCCATCCGGCGTCTTGAAACTGCCCAGCTCGGCGCGGTTGTGGCGATGCACCTTCGAGAGCTGGCACGGTACACATTGCTTGGCCCACCGCAATACGTCCTTCCGAAGGCTTGGCCAAAAGAACTTAAGCGCTACGCGCTTTGCGGTGGCACGGCCACTGGGGTGTGAAAGATGGTGGACTGTGTCGAAGGCTTGTCGGCGGAGTGTGACTGGCAAGTATGGCTTGAGAGCCCCGTTGAATTCAACACAGTGTACGGGATTGTCGTCCAATTCCAATTGATGCAGCTTGAGTCGAGGGCTCAATAAGAGGTGCGGTAGTTGGTCATCAACAGCTTGGGCTTCACTGATAGCTCGGGTGGTGATCGTCGCGGGTATTTCAACCGTTTCTACGCGTGAAAGTGCGTCAGCAACGATGTTGTTGTCACCTGGTGTAAACTTCAACTGAGTATCGAATTGGCCTATGAAGTCTAGCTGTCTGCTTTGGCGGGGCGAGGCTTTGTCCGATCGTTGCGCCAGGGCAAAAGTGAGCGGCCGATGGTCAGTGTAGGTGACAAAGTGCCTTCCCTCCAGGATGCGTTGAAAGAATTTGATGGAAGCGAAAATTGCCAGGAGCTCGCGGTCGTACGTTGAGTAGCGCTGCTCGGTTTCGGAGAGCTTCCTCGAGAAAAACCCCAGCGGTATCCAAGTTCCGTCATTCTGCTGCTGGTCCAAAGCTGCGCCGATGGCGGCATTGGATGCGTCAGTGCGGAGAGCCAAAGGATGTGAAGTCGAGAGAAAAGCTGACGTAGCTGCTGCGGTGATGCCTTGTTTGCAGCGTTTGAAAGCGGCTTCGGAGGCGGGTGTCCAAGTAACTGGCGCTTTCTTGGTGTTGCAACCCTTCAGCATTTCTGAAAGTGGCGCTTGTAGCTCGGCCGCATGTGGTATGCAGCGGCGATAGAAATTGAGCATCCCAAGGAAGCGTCTCAGCTGCGAGGAGTCAGCCGGCTTGGGAAAATCTGTGATAGCCTGTGTTTTTGGAGCTGGTGGTCGGAATCCTGTTTTGCTTACTTGATAGCCGGCAAAAACAACCTCGGGCAGGCCGATTTGACATTTGTCCCAATTGGCTTGGAGCTTGGCGGCTTGCAAGATGGAGAGAAGCTGGTCAAGGTGATGTTGGTGATGATCGTGACTGGCAGAGAACACCAAAATATCGTCCTGGTAGACACGTTCGAAGTCAAGCTTTCTCAACAAGTGGTTAAGGGTCCGCTGCATCGTTTGGGCCGCATTCCGAAGCCCCAAAGGCATACCTAGGAATTCAAAAAGCCCGAACGGAGTAGTGACAGCCGTTTTTTCGATGTCTTCGGGGGCGACGGGGATTTGATAAAATGCACGTTGAAGGTCGATGACCGAAAATATCAAACCGTTGGCCTCTTGGATCAGATCCTCAATGATAGGTAATGGGTAGCGGTCGGGGCGAGTTTGGGCGTTGAGCTGGCGGTAGTCTCCAGTGGCACGCCAACGACCACCGTCCTTGGGTACCATGTGGAGAGGGCTAGCCCATTGGCTCGATGATGGTCGAATAACTCCCCGCTCCAGAAGAAGATCAAATTCTGCTTTTGCAGCGGCGAGGCGTTCTCCTGTAAGACGACGTGGTCTTGCGAAAACCGGTGGGCCGTGAGTGATGATCTGATGGTGAACTGGAAGGTCAGTAATCGAAGCTAATTCACCGGGTTTCAGAGGCTTCCTTGAGTATTTGGCGATGATCCTTTTGAATACGTCTTCAACGGTGTTTGCAACGCTGAATGTGTTGGCGATGGTGCTAACACTGTGTACTGGTGGAGCTGGGCCAATGTCGCAGGCTGTGGAGAGATTTGTAAGGTCATCTAGAAGGCGTTGATTGCGGAGGTCAATAAGTAGACCATGATGTTTTAGAGCATCGGCTCCAAGGATAGCCGTCTGGACATCTGCAATCACAAATGTCCAGCGAAGTGGGCGGCGTAACCCAAAGTCCAACGTGAGTTGTTGGGTGCCGAAGGTGGCGATAGGCGTGCCATTGGCTGCTTGTAGCTCGAGGTTTTGCTTACGAAGAGGTCTTGCGATGTGGTGTCTCGGGATGATAGAGAGAGCGGATCCGGAGTCCACCAGAAAATGAGTTTTGCTTGTGCGGTCGGAGACGTAGAGGCGTTTTTCCGAGGTGTTGCCGGCGGTGTCCGCTGAGTACAGCGCCGGCGATCCTAGTTTTCCAAGCGCCTAGTGGTGGTATCTGGAGCTTGGAACGAGCAGGGTTGTATGCATCGCATCGCAAGGGCGCCGTGCTTGCTGTGGTACCAGCAATGTCCCGTACGACGATCTGGTCCAGGAGTGGTGGAGCGTGCTCGTCGTTGGTTCGCGTTACTTGATGATGAGTGCTCCCGCAACGCGTTGGCATTGGCCTTTGGTTGATGGAGCGCCTCGCGAGTCAGGGTGGTCAGTTGTGTGATCGCTAGACGCAGGGCAGCTAATTCGACCGCAAAATGGTCCACGGAACTGCGTGGTGAGGAGATGCCGGATGA
Organism: Stratiomys singularior; assembly: GCA_954870665.1. Lineage (NCBI taxonomy): Eukaryota > Metazoa > Arthropoda > Insecta > Diptera > Stratiomyidae > Stratiomys > Stratiomys singularior. Next base: position 75,529,192 of record OX940880.1, on the reverse strand, counting down.
TGGTGTTGTTGCGCGCGTTGATGATTGAACTGAAGTGGCCATCACTGTTGGGCCCATCTCGTGTGCTTCATCCGCAACAGCGGCAAGCTCCTCCAATGTTTGGTTTCTAATTAGCAATAGCATGCGCCGCGTTTGCTGGGGCAGGAGATCGAGCCACCTGACCCGAAGAACATCATCACTAACGCGCGTGCCAGCCAGAGAACGCATATGGCGCAGCAGCTGTGAAGGTCGCCTGTCCCCAAGCTGAACACCTGTGAGCAGCTTATGCAGCTGTGCATCAGGCGAATCAGTGAGGCGGGAAACGACGGCAGCTTTCAACGCCTCGTATCGGTTGCGCTCCGGTGGCGCACGGATGATGTCTGCTACCTCTGTGATGGTGTCGTGGTCCAAAGATGATACCGTGAGATGGTATTTAGCTGCGTCGCTCATCACCTTATGGACCTGAAATTGGGACTCCACCTGAAAAAACCACAGTTCAGGGCTGGCGCGCCAAAAGGATGGCAGCCTGCATTGGCTGATGGCGTTGATCTCCTGATCCTGTGGTAGGCCTTCGATAGGAGGCACTGGAGGTGCCTGTTGAGGGAGAGGAAACTCGCTGCTCTCTTCTTTTTGCCCGTGCACCATGTTGCTGTTTGCTGCTTGTTGTCGGGGTCACCACTTTGGGATTTAAAACACTAGTATAAGTTAAATCCCTTTATTTTGGATAAACTTATTGTTATGGCTTCTGGCAATGCCGGGATAAGAAGATGATGATATGAATAAAATATCCCCGGTATGAGCCTTCGTGAGAAGCGAGAAGAACGGCTTGAGGAAATTTTAGTAAGTTTGCCGTGTTTTTGGTTGGCAAGTGAAGACTTGTCGCGGCATTAACTTTTGTTTCCGACGCGAAAAATGCGTCGGGACGTTTTGAGTTGCCACAGATATATACTTTGTCAGAACCATCAAATGTAGCCAATTCCAATTTTGACAATCGAACATTTTTATTGACAACTACAACTTTACTTTCTCTATTTGCCATTGTGGCCTGATTTAAAATGTGTGGATTTGAAGAGCTTTCTGTAGTTTTGGGTTTATTGTGAGCTCGACTCATTTCACGATAATAGATTAATTCAAAATCACCTAATTCATTGTTTCCAACACCTGTTAATTCATCAATTTGATTTTGCACTTTCTCGAACTCATCCAAAGCCGATTCAATCTACTGAATTCTTAATTTTAATTGAACGATTTCATTTTGTTCGTCCATATTATCCATAAAATGGCTGAACCGCGTGAATTTATTTTTAATAGATTTACGCTCTGTGTGTGTTGTCCCGTGTTTAGCACTTCTAGATTAGATTTTGTTTTTTGTTGTTTTTCCATTTTAAAAATGCTATGTTTTTAATTTTTTGACAAATATATATTTCGGGAGTGAGTTGCGCCCTTCTTCAGTGTCAGTTATTTTCTGATTTTTAAATGGCCTTTATCGGGATATTTATACTAAGTTAACACAAAGTCCTAATTGCCTAAGGTCTAATTACTTAAGGTCTAATTACTATTGGATTTTTATAGTCTTCGTACCTGTCATTTATTTGCTTATGCTTACCATAAGGTCTAATTACAATGGAGTTTTATTACCTACCTACATGTCTAAGTACTTTAATTATTATGTCTTTTCTATTTCACTATTTTCGCTACTTCACCATATCCAGGAGGCTAGAGTATCCATTTCCAAGGTCATCATTGAGCCTAGTTTCGGTTGGCTGTCTCATGATCCACAATGATTCGTACCCGTCTAGCTTTTTCATATTTCTCACTTCTTAAAAGAAAGAAAATAATTGAAAATAAAGATAAATAAATTGAAATAAAGAAAATAATTGACACTGAAGAAGGGAGCAACTCACTCCCGAAATATATATTTGTCAAAAATTAAAAACATAGCATTTTTAAAATGGAAAAACAACAAAAAACAAAATCTAAAAAAAAAAAAAATCTAACGTATTTTAACGTTTCGTCTTGTTTGTCCGATATATACTTTGTCACAGTGATTTCATTTGATTTTGTAGATACCGCTCTTCTCTTCTTTCTTCTTGCTATCCTTTGTGTTTGTGAGCCTACTCTTTAGTTTAGACTGGACACTGCTTGGGATTAGCTGGATGTTGACTTTTTTTAGCAATCTGCTTAAAGCCCCCGTTAGCTCTGAGTTAATGACTACTGCCCTTTGTTGTTCTCTTTGTTTTTGGCTTCTAATTTGAGTGTAGAGTGTGGTAAACCCATCTTGTCTTCTTCTTGCTTCTATTTTCCTTATCATTCCTGAAATCGTCCTTGTTTCATATCCGTTTTTCCTCGCTGTATCCAGAATATAATTCATTTCCTTGATTCGGTTTTCCGTGCTCAAGGGTACTGACATCATCCTATGTATCCACGCTCGGAAGCCTTGAGCACGGAAAACCGAATCAATGAAATGAATTATATTCTGGATACAGCGAGGAAAAACGGATATGAAACAAGGACGATTTCAGGAATGATAAGGAAAATAGAAGCAAGAAGAAGACAAGATGGGTTTACCACACTCTACACTCAAATTAGAAGCCAAAAACAAAGAGAACAACAAAGGGCAGTAGTCATTAACTCAGAGCTAACGGGGGCTTTAAGCAGATTGCTAAAAAAAGTCAACATCCAGCTAATCCCAAGCAGTGTCCAGTCTAAACTAAAGAGTAGGCTCACAAACACAAAGGATAGCAAGAAGAAAGAAGAGAAGAGCGGTATCTACAAAATCAAATGAAATCACTGTGACAAAGTATATATCGGACAAACAAGACGAAACGTTAAAATACGTTAGATTTTTTTTTTTTTTTTAGATTTTGTTTTTTGTTGTTTTTCCATTTTAAAAATGCTATGTTTTTAATTTTTGACAAATATATATTTCGGGAGTGAGTTGCTCCCTTCTTCAGTGTCAATTATTTTCTTTATTTCAATTTATTTATCTTTATTTTCAATTATTTTCTTTCTTTTAAGAAGTGAGAAATATGAAAAAGCTAGACGGGTACGAATCATTGTGGATCATGAGACAGCCAACCGAAACTAGGCTCAATGATGACCTTGGAAATGGATACTCTAGCCTCCTGGATATGGTGAAGTAGCGAAAATAGTGAAATAGAAAAGACATAATAATTAAAGTACTTAGACATGTAGGTAGGTAATAAAACTCCATTGTAATTAGACCTTAAGGTAAGCATAAGCAAATAAATGACAGGTACGAAGACTATAAAAATCCAATAGTAATTAGACCTTAAGTAATTAGACCTTAGGCAATTAGGACTTTGTGTTAACTTAGTATAAATATCCCGATAAAGGCCATTTAAAAATCAGAAAATAACTGACACTGAAGAAGGGCGCAACTCACTCCCGAAATATATATTTGTCAAAAAATTAAAAACATAGCATTTTTAAAATGGAAAAACAACAAAAAACAAAATCTAAAGATTTACGCTCGTTTTTTAACCGCATAACTTTAGCTTCAACTTCGGCCATTTCAATAAAAAGAGTTCGTATACGAAGACGACAAGGATATGACAGTTAAGGAATGAAAAAAAAGGAACGAGCTTACTCACCAGATGATATCTTCTCTGCTGCTTTGATATTCACTTGGTTATCGTGATCAATTATTGTCCTCGTACATCTGCAACTCCTTTCACCACTTGAACGTACATCGAATTTCACTGACCACTAAACGACACGACAAATGTGCTTAAATTTCACACGAAACTTGCTGCTGTCCGGCTCGAAGGACCAAAATAATGATCATTCACGTGAATGATGCTTCCGTACGCGACTCGTATTGGTTAAGAATAGACGGCGTACACAATATTGAATTATTTCGTTGAAAAATAAAACACCACGTTTAGCTTCGATCGTGTATTGTCGGCGAGTATCAAAATATAACAGCAAGATTTACAAAAATGTCAGGCTTTAAATACAAATTTTAAGGATCTAATTTACACAGAATTGTTGTAAGACAAAAAAAATGTTTATGTATTTATTCGAATATTTACATGAGGGTTACGATATGCTAATGGATTATATGACGGTTTCTTCGGAAATACATCAAATTCAAAACATTTGTGGGTCTCTTGCTAAAATTATTGTTTTATTGTACGTATCAATATGGATGAAATAGTGGAATTATCGGAACAAACCGGTTTAGATGAGGTAGATGTGGAACACATCGAAGAAATAGTTCAAGAAACAGCAGCTAGTCTTTCTAATGATGAGCTCAAGGAATTAACTGAGCAAGAAGAGAAAAAAAATTTTGATAGTATTGTTTTCGAAGAAGAGCGAAAAGAACTTTCGATGGAGTTTGTAAAAAGGAGTTTGAGCAATATAACTGAAATTATGGACCAATTTGTTGAAAATGATCCAAATTTTGACACGAGTTCAAAAGCATGACTTAACAACAACTTCTAACTGAACGCAAAAGGAAAACGCAAACTACATTAGATTCCCTCTTGACAAAAAGACAGAAAATTGGAAACACAGAATAAAACTGAATGATCTGACTGACTTAGAATTTTATTTGTTTTTATACGTATATTCGTTTATGTATTTTTTAGTTTTGTAAAAGTAAATGTAAATGTTTGGTTTAATTTTTATTAAAATAAAACGTTATTATTAAATTTAATACCTAACCAATTTTCTATCCATCTTCCCCTAACCCCATTACATACCTATGTATTTACATGTTAAGATTGCTTCATTTAGCGCTGTTTCATTTTTTGCTTCATTTAGCGCTCATTATGCAAACAGCTAATATAATAAAATTTGCTAACATTAGCCAAAGTTAATGGTAAAAATGAAACAAATATGTAGTATATGGGAACGGCTTTGTTTTAAAAAGTATACATAGATAGAATTCGTGCTATAACTTTCTTTGACAGTGATGCATTAGTTGCTGATATAAAAGCGCCATACCATCTGATGCCAGGAATTCTCAAGGCACAATTGAAACGTTGTTGCAGAAAATCTCTTTGTTGTTGAACGTATTCTTTGGAATAGTAATAAACAATTGTTTCGGTTAAAGCTCACTCATATAACCCTTCAACAGTTGTGATTGTGTTGAATAAACAGTTATTTCTTTCTTCATATCGCAATAAGGGTTGTAAAGGAAAATTTGCCACATGTGCACAATTTATTGCTCGCTAATGGGTTAAGGATCAACACACTAAGCTGTATCCTTTGAGATAACGCAAACAGCACATGCGTTCAAGTTTGTACACACAAAAACAATCTACATTGTTTTTCGTAAACCTTTGAAGGTTCACAAGCCGCTCGTTCGCATTAATGTGTGAAATGTAAACGTTTCATCGATTGTTGCTAAAATGTTTGCATTTTCTCGTACTCTTTTGTCAATCTCAAGTCCCTTTGCCAGATGTTGAATTCATCATCTTTTTTTTATTATTATTTTTTATTTGTTGTTGTTATTAATCTTCTTTTCCTTTCTTCAGTTTTTGTATAAAAACTCATGAAGTGTCTGGAAAAGGAGAGTCTGCTCAAGACTCTGGTTACGAGCGGATCGTGCATTACAGCGAAAAGGTAATGGGCGATCTGTTCGGACATTACCAACAGGTCCTGTGATCGTCACATAGTGTTTATCGAAAGATAAACACCAGGAAAGTTTCGTGACGGTCACAACGGACATTACCAACAGGTCCTGTGATCGTCACATAGTGTTTATCGGAAGATAAACACCAGGATAGTTTCGTGACGGTCACAACGGACATTACCAAGAGGTCCTGTGATCGTCACATAGTGTTTATCGGAAGATAAACACCAGGAAAGTTTCGTGACGGTCGCACCGGACATTACCAACAGGTCCTGTGAGCGTCACATAGTGTTTATCGGAAGATAAACACCAGGAAAGTTTCGTGACGGTCACAACGGACATTACCAAGAGGTCCTGTGATCGTCACATAGTGTTTATTGGAAGATAAACACCAGGAAGGTTTCGTGACGGTTACAACGGACATTACCAAGAGATCCTTCGATCGTCACATAGTGTTTATCGGAAGATAAACACCAGGAAAGTTTCGTGACGGTCGCAACGGACATTACCACGAGGTCTTCTGATCGTCACATAGTGTTTATCGGAAGATAAACACCAGGAAAGTTTCGTGACGATCACAACCTTAGCGATTATCACAACATTTTTGTGGGTTAAGCTGAGGACTTGACTCAACTGACTATCCAAACAACTAATTTACATTTACTTAATTTTTTAGAGTTTGAAGCAAGTGTGCTTATCAAACAGATTGCCTTATTTACTTTTAAGATTCCCACCAACATCATCCCATGTGTCGTTGCATGAAAATGAGTTTGAGCTTCGATGTGGAAATCTTCTTTAAAGTGTATAGTTAAATTTTATGTACAAAGTTAAATCTATTCTAAAAATGTTGCGATGCTCCGTCCGTACCATATATTTTTTTAAACGTTTTTCCTTTAACTGAAATGTGCTAATGTAATATTTTTAAAAAACCATAAGATGTATCGTGTTTAAAATCATCAAATGATTTTGTAGTCGTTAAATATCAAATTGATGTCGGGATAGGACACATCATACTTTGAAGACACTACTTATAAGACAGAAGGGGTATGTCAGTTTCTTTAGTTAGTGAATCTATATCTCTTCCACTGACCATGGTGCGTGATGTGTACGTACATAAGCCAGGTGTGTACCAGAGTCTCCGGCAAGGAAACATTCCTTAGGCCGCAATGTGGAAATTTTTTTTCAAGCCTTCTTAAATCTCAGGATATTCAGTTTTACGCTTCTGATACAACTGCTCAATTTTGCACATTGACAGTTGTTTTTGTAATGAGTTCTTATGCTGCCATCGTTAAATCTAACAGACGTAAAATCTTTCTTACCGGGTATAACTCGACTAATATCTTCTCGAAGGTCAAAACTTTCCACTAACTTTTCAATATCCACTGATGATCTATGACCACTAAGAGGATTGGGTGATGATAAGATACCAAATTAATTCACAAGTTTGTTGATTTTTTGATCTTCCTAGTTGCACCAATTGCTTCAGTTAATTTATTCACACTCCAAGACTTTGCAGTGATAAGTATCAAAATTTTTGTCGAATTTGACATGGACATTGACCTTTTTCTTTAATTGTTTTAACATTTATTGATGTTTTCCTATAGTATCCGTCTGTATTGAAACATATTTGTACTTGTCCACTTCTGGAATAAACATTTCGTGCTGGACGCGTTGCGAATAGTTACTAGATTACCCACTGCTCTGCGATGGCACAAGATCTGCACTGGCTTCAGGTGGTGTTTTACACAAAGGAAGTTTCCTGTAGCCCGAAACAAAGCTGAAGAAATTTCCCGCTTTGTAGCTTAACTTATGCAATGGCAAGTAGAACGGATTTAAAGATAGACCACCGTAGTAACTAATTATATTATAATCACTTAATCAGGTTAGACACTTGTAGATATTCAAATAGATACTGCTTATGTATTATATACAATACATATCGCTTAGCGGCTAAAACTAACAAATAAAGAAATACATTAATTGACCGTTTATGGTCTGTCTCGCTCCAGCATTAATCGGCCGATCTAACGAACAAATAATAGCTACAGAGATAAGAGATGGCACTACTAGTTATGGTTGGCTTTTTATGATTGTATTTTTATAAATGGATGAAGCTGCGTATAAATTTATCATAAGTTTCACTTATAGATAGTATATAGATTTATTAACTTTAATTAATTTTATAAAATGAAGACAAAGCAAGATCTATTATCATTCACGTTAAATGCCCATATACCATTCGATTGAAGATTTTGGAATGTTAAATTCCGTAGGAGTTATGATGGTTTCATTATGATTTATGCCCCTAACTTTGACCATATCAAAAGGTACAGTCCGTTTCATATGAGAAAAACATGTATAATATAAACTTGATACTGTTGCAATTGAATCAAATAAAAGAGGAATTGTCTCATTTATAATCTCAAGATATGCTGCCAATAGAAATTGTCCGAATTATTGAATTATTTTCTCTGATTGTTTTTTTTTTGTATTCCCGCTTTTAACTTTATTATATTTTTTTAAACATTGATCGAATAAATATTTTATTAATTTACATGCGCGCTACTTGGCTTCTTCTGTTTATAAAACAAGAATTTTATGATTAAGAACTAATAAAAATGACGAAAAACCCCAAGCCGTGCGATGCCCTGGTAAGAAATTTATATTTAAAATGAAATTTAAGAGAAAGAGAAAAGAAAAGGCTTTCGGAAACCAAGTAATTTGAGGATAGCTAAGGAAGATGATTTTATCACGCAGTTAACATTGGAAAACAAAATTGAATTGAATAGCAAGATATACTTTATATATTAACAAAATATACAACAAAAATGATAAAGATAAGGTTCCAAGCCTACATTGTATTTGCTTTCTACGATCAATAAACCCAAAAAAGAACTTCGTGCATAGAAAACTTTAAAACGATAATGAAGTGAAGGACGCAGTTTCGGCTCATTTTTCGAACAACGACAAAACATTTATTTGTTAATGTATACATAAGCTAATTGAGAGATGTGAAGAATGTGTTAGAGTAGCAGCTGAATATATTGAAAACGAAAAATAAGTCTTTATTTTCGTTCTTACTTCTTAGCATGGTTGGCTTGAAATTCAAATGGGTTTCTGCCACATCCCCTATTGTTCCACATAATTTTTATGTCTTGGTTTTCTTTCCTGGTAACTTTATAATAATTATGCACTTGAAATACTTACATTACACTACTTGACTTGATGCGAGTCACACTGAAATCCACGGAAAATTTCGTCGCTTTGAAATTTTATAAATCAAATGTTAAATGGGGTTCTATTTTAGTGGGGAGTCCATTGACACGCGAAAGAACCAATGAACGGATATAATGGCTGCCCGTAAATCTAAATGGGAATTCTAACCCCGGTCCGCACCTCAGTCGTGTCACCACGCAACGTCCCACGGCGAGTCCGGGAACTGCGCTGCATAGCAACTAAAATTGCCAGCTCTAAAGCAAAGATACCCTCGGCAAGTTTGCTTACATGGAAGTAAGACCAGTGAAAAAAGAAGTGAGGTAGCGCCCACGTTTCTTTTATTTCGCCTTGATCTCTTAATGTATTCAAGTTTACGATAACATTTAGTTAATGCTAAAAATAAAGAAAAACCTTTCTTCTAATTTTATGTTTTTTTTTTTATTTACCTTGCGGAATCGATTTTCGTCCGTGATCGTTCGGTCAGCACCAGCATCTTCATCAGCTGATGAAGACCGAACGTCATAAGTAGCTAAGTACTGAAGACGGGAGTAAGTCGCTCCCGAAATACGCGTATATACGAAAAACAAACATTATTGTAGAAGGAGAGGCTGCTTGTTTTCTTTCATATATCTACAAGAATCGGGAACAGTTATTTTTTGGTGAATTTCCTTCCTATGAATGTAATACGATATTTTCGTATAGATCGTTTACTAGATCGATGATATAATTTATTCAATTAATATGTTGTAAATATTTTGGATTCATATTTTTATTAGTATTTTATCATAAGTTATTCTTGTGGATTACTACGATTTGTTATAATTTCGAAACGTTTAATAACTTATCGTTTAACTTTATATGCTGGTATCATTCTTTGGGTACCAAAAATGATATTATTTGGCATTTAATAGTTTTGCATCGAAAGTTTCAGCAGAAGCCAAGGATAAATTCTCCTTAGTGTATGGAACTGTTGTGGTATGTGCTTTGATAACATTTGTTCAGTAGTTTGCGGATGTGAGTATGGGATTGCCCTGCATATCAAACACTCCATTAGCTTCGCCGACAATTTTATTCCTATGTTTCTCAAAAGGCCATATCGTATACTGATAAAAATGAGAATTTAATTTTCGTTATCCAAAAAAAAAACAATAAATCGCTGATATTTATCCAACCTAGTAGATCTAGATTGTCAAAATAATTTCACGCTTTTTGTTACTCATTATAATTCGCGAATTTTTATGGAAATTATTTTCACTATTATTAATATTATAATTATCGTTAACTACTATACTTTCCCTAGTATAATCGTCATTATTTATAGTTATTGAAAAATACGCAATTTTCCTTTAAACCATAGAATTTATTTAATAAGTTTTTTTAACATATACCGATATTTCGGAAGACAGTTGCTTCCTTCCTCAGTGCTAACTTAGCACTGTGCAACTGTTAGCACTGAGGAAGGAAGCAACTGTCTTCCGAAATATCGGTATATGTTAAAAAAACTTATTAAATAAATTCTATGGTTTAAAGGAAAATTGCGTATTTTTCAATAACTACCGAAACCAACCATAGCAAAGCAGTCCAAACAACTTAATATTAGTCATTATTTATGTTACAACACTATCACTATCAGAGATCCTTCGTAAATTTACAGTAATATTTCTTGGCACACGAATGAAACAAGGACGAGTTACTTTTTCGGTGAATTTTGTTTAAATAAGTATCTGCATCCTTGGGATATTTCTGGTTCAATAAATCTTGCATTTTTACCACTTGCAATTGCCGATATTTTAAGTACAATTAACCAATAAACCGTCGGACTTCCACCATTGTTTCTGATAAATTGTTGGATTAACAACTTTATTTCTGATAAACCATCGGACCTCAAGAACTTCTGCGTCGCCTTAATACCCACTGCGCCATTTGAGGATCTCAATTGCGCCAATTTTAATTGTTAAACGAAATTTTATTTTAGCAGCCTAACATGGGTTTCGAATATGTGCAGAAATTAAATGCAATTGCAAGTTGACATACAATACGTACCAGACACATACATTTATATGCTGTATTTTAAGGCATTAAACCTACATTTTTATAATATCAATTTTTTCAAAAGTTTAAAGACACGCCCAAACGTGCCCCCTTAAATTTAAATGCTGTTGAAAAATTGGCGCAGTATCAGTCCTTTAACTGAAAATTAGCAGTATAATTCCCCTGAAAATAATATCAATCAACATTTATTCATTTTTACCTTATATTTTGATTTTTTTTATTTAATTTTATGATAGCCTGACTGTTTCCCACATTACAGATATTACTCCCGAATCTATTCTCATAAGAAGCATACCTTTTTATCAAAATGACAATCATCTTCTTTATTAAATTTGGTGCCGAGAAATCAAAAAGTTAATTAAATCTCAAATGATTTCTCGTTATTTTCTCCAACTGATATTGTAATAGTTTAAATTTTTAAATATATTTTCAGCAATCTCACGAGAAGAATCAGTGGATTCACAACATCACCGGCTAAACCACAAACATTGTCCGAATAAGGTATCATACAATGGATATAATTCCGAAGAATATCTTGATAGACTTGAACCTAATGGAAATGCAATCGATAAATCTAATCTGAAATATGGTAAGCTTCAGTTTGGGACATCTGATAAAAATCAATATTTAGTTAAATAATATGGAATATTCAAAGTTTATGAAAACAAATGAAAGTAAACTTTTGATTTGAATTAACTCTATCATTGATTTTATGTACTTTTATATGGTAACTCTAGCAGAAAATCGTATTGCTAAGATTTTTTTATCAATCTAAATAACTCACTTCAATTTTCGTTCTTCCATCGCTTATTTAAAAAATTCTAATGATCTCCCCATCGTTCTGCAGATGGTGCCTCGGTTAAAGTACTCATCCTTTGTGCTACAGATGCTGAATTTGCATGCCACTTGTTGGATATATGTTTCATCATGTGCCTTCGGTCTTGAAATGAGATGGCTATAAGTTGATTCAAGGCCCAAGTTTTGTAGCTATACTGTGACGCCGAAATAGCTAATAATATAAAATATATAACATATTCATACATAATTGTATATATTATACAACAATACCTTAATTCCACTCGAGCTTGAACAACACCTTACTGTATAATGCAAAAAATTGCTCTTGGCCATCAATGAATTATGAGAGGACCTCATGAACACGATTGTTGTTCGCATCAAGGTTGAATTTTTCTCCCGGAAATGCTAATGCTCCTGCGCAATAGTGGTGGGGAACTTTAAGCTGCAACGACCTTTCTTCTAACATTCCACTCAAATCGAAAATATTTGCTCATCAATGTCTGCTGATTTCTTATTATTTGACAGTTAGGGAAAACCCGTCAATAACAAATTTAGACATCAAAGAAACTTCGCAACTGATGTTGAGTTTTTGTGGGTTTTACATTTACCTTTTCATGAAACTTCTCGTGCTTGCTACTTGTTTAGATCGACGAGAAGCTGATCAATTTGGGAAAACTGTTGATAAAAGGGATTAATTTCTTATCAAGAGTTTTCGCAAATTACCATTGATCAACTTATCGTTTCTTTATTGTCTTAAGTGCCATAGAAGAGATTGTTATATTCAAAATATTCACCAGTACCAACTTGTTTTCTCACATGTTGATGAGTGTTTGTAACACAGCTCTGTCCGCCTGGTCTTCAGACTCCAAACCACAAGGTTTTTCTTCTAAAATCTCAAATTTGCTTGATTCCATATAAGAAATCGTGTAGTGGTCAAGATTTTTTTTCCTTCGGTGATTTCTAGCATACCACAAAACCAATTGTTTCTTATGTTTAAGGAGCTCCTATAGGCTTGCCTCAATTTTTTGATTGGTTGTCACAATGACCAATTATTTGATGAAGTCTTTGTCCAACCCCAGTCAGGTATGCTGGCCATTGAATATTCGATAAGAAAATAGCCTGGCATAGTGGAAATCGGTTAATGGTCTATCCTATTTCCGATGCTACGCGAGCGAAACAATCTTGCAGATTTAACAATCAATTGATTGTTAAATCAAGTGATTTCATAAGTAATGTTATTGATTCCGTCACGTTTACCTATATAATTTAAAACCGAATGCGAAAAAGACTTCTGCTGTTCTAATTTCCCGTCATTGGATACTTGCAGTTGTTCCTGGATGGAGCGTGTTTCTAATTTTAAAACAATTTTATGAAGATAGAAGCAATTACAAATATTAAGTTAATACAATTCCAGTTAATATAAATTCGAAAAAAACCATATTCGAAAAAACCAATCATATTCTCATGTCACTTAACAATAAACATATATCTTTAGAATATCAAATCTTAAATGTGCAAAAAAGTGAAATTTTTCCAGCTTTTGCTCATGCATGTTGGCATCATGCATTCCTGAAGAGAAGACAATTAAAATAATAGGTAACCGCTCGTTCCAATCACTTTAATTTACGTCTACAACTTTCTTTAACATTTCTTCCGACGTTCAATTGAACCCCTCGACTATGCCATCTCTTGTAGTGTTGCCTTGTCTATGAACGATTAGCAAACGAAAAACTCAAAGATTTGGAAATCGACTCATCCAGTTTTTAGCGTAAAAATAGATGATGGCTTACGCTTCTTGAATGGGTGTTTTATCGCCATCAGCCCACTTGATCAAACAGTCACCACTAGCATATACTTGTTTCTGCTACAGTAAATGCTAGTAATTGAAATACGTCAATTGCTATTCACTTCTTGACCTTTCTTCTCTACATTTATTCTGAGATCCAAATTTCCTTCACTCGACTTATCATTGAATTTTTCCTCATCGATAAATTTTCGATTTAGAACCATTAGTACTTTCTTAGTGATCCACCTATTGTTCAAACCAAACTGTTCCACTGAGCATAATACCCTTTTGTCATTAGACTTTCATCAACAATATCTTGCTATGTTATTTACTTAAGTCTTCGGTTTCGCGATTTACTTGAATCATTCTTATGGTATTATTGAATGCATGCGAACATGCGTCCCACTTATGCATCTTGGATAAATATTTTAGTTATTTGTATTGCTTCACATCTGGGGTATTTAATATAGTCCAGAACACATTTGGACTAAACAGGTACTTTACTTAGTTTTTTTTTCATAACATTCGCTTGAATATTGATGAGTACTCAATGAACTGTTATCGGACCATGAACCGGTATCCTTTTATAAGTAGCGAACAGAAGAGGTACATCTTCGTGAACACACACAACACAAGAAACGGAACACATTGAATAACTTTCAAAGTTTCAGTGGCTAAAGAAAATGTGGTCTGAATACCTGAAATGACATTTACTTAATAACTGAAGAACTAATGAATGAAATAAAGAAAAATGGAAAAACAACGCGACCGAAACTTTTGCAGAGGAGTACCACTTCGAACTCCCATAGGAAATTTAATACCTTACAAGGAGCCATGGATGTAGAAAGTTTAGGAACACAAGTGATTCTATATTGAAAAGAATTGCTTTCGGGTGACAAATAAAATAAGTTAATAGTTTAGTATGAGTATAACGTCAAACGAACAGTAGGAAAGCGTCTTAAAGATCTTCAAATTCTGATAGTTTCTGATGTTTCTCATAACCTTTTCGCTTGAAAAATGAGAGTAACGCACCACCTATTTTATATAAAAATAATATGGCGAAATAGTTATTCGTATTCCAAATTTAAGAAAGAACACCACGTTCCCTGAACATGGGACTTTTTTCAATACGGCTTTTTATGTTTGACATATTAAAATCATATGACAAGGTCTGGTATGCTAGACTTAAATTTTCAATAAATAAATTTCAAGTACCATTGCACTACAAAGGCAATGGTTTCCATTTCATAATCGACAACATTCTCTCTGGACTGCCAACGATTAAAATTGAAAGTTAACAAATGCGAACTTTTCTTTTATTTCCCGGACAAATGAAATTTATAAAGCAAAATCGTCTTGTGGATACGTACTCAACTTGTCTAGTGAGAAAAGTATTAAAATTAAGTTAATTTTGGATGCGATCTATGAATTGTTTGGTGATTGCAAATTCGACTTGTCCGTAATTTTCATCAGTTTCCTCTTATGAAACTTGTTCAGTAATCATCGGAAGATTCCCCACCCACTTTTTCGGGTTCACAATACGTTGTGGAAGCCTTGCTTGATTTATTGCAGGCTCTGTGAACTATTTTTTATTCCAAATCTAGCTAACCAGGACTTCTGTAAATTAGAAGAAAAAATAACCATTACTAAAAAAACCATTTATGACATGTAGTATATGTATAAATATTATTACAATTGAAGTAAATTAAGTCCGTGTCCTTAATAAGTTTAAAATACTTCGTTAAATAGCTTTATTTACATTCACCCAATGTTTTATTATATTGAGAAGGAGCGCAGATGCAGTTTTTTTTATAAAATCGAAAATTTGTTATGCTGTTTGACTTCACATAGAAGAATTCTTTGTATCATAAATTACCGCGAAAAATAAGTTTTATACAATAAAATGTCAAAGTACAATTAACGAATAACCGGTTATTCATAATTGCTCACATACTTTGCTACTTCTATACCTTCAACAGTTTATTTCCAATAATGAATTTCTTGCAGTAAGTCTCTTATAATTAACAATCGGCATTGCAAACAATTCCTCTTAAATTTTTGAATTTTTAATTATTAGCCTTACTTTCTAGTCAAAATCTTTTATCGTTTGTTTAGGATTCGCGCCACTAGATGGCTTCGCCACGCGTCGTCATTTATTGTGTCGGGAGTAGACCCCCCTTTCCGGTGCACCGAAAGCGCCACAAGAGATCAATCTTTCTAAGAAATTAATGATCCGCTTTTGCTAAGGCGTCCGATTCCTCTTCGACAAAGAAACGGCTTCCTAAATAGTCTCTTCTCCTAGGCGACAGTGCTTCTATAGATCCTACTGTTTCTATAAGCTCATTTTCTTTCTGCCTCTGTAAATGAAGAATTTTTTTTTCCGTTACCTTAGAAGGTACAATGTAGAATCCGCATTCGTTGAATCTAGAGTAATGCGTGAGAGTAATCTAAAACCATTCTCGAAGTAATCCCCGGAGATACTAGCATTTTTAAAAATGCAAGCTAACGGATGAGATGCCTAAACTTTTCCCTCGTATCCTCTGTCTATACGGAGTTGTGCGCCTACAGCAAGAACATTAAACTCAACTAGAAATATGCTTGTAGATAAGAAATATCATTAACGCATATTCGTTAATTTTATCACGTGTTAAAATTAAACTGCAAACTTTTCAACATACGAGTCACTATTTATATTATTGATAGTTTTGAAACGTCATCATTGGTACTCTGTAATTTCATTCCGCGAGAAAACTAATAGTTTTCGGAAAATACGAAATATTTCAACCTTGGTGTATTTGGATCAGTTGACGAAAGTATACAGACGTATTTTGACGGTTCATTGCCCTCTACAAGTCGATCCAAATTTATGATTTTCAATTTTACAGTTCCAATTGAACTTCACTGGATACGGTAGAAAGCATCATCTAACCGTTTAATAATGCTATACGGTCCCTAACATCAGTTTGTGTTTGAATTGTGCAGCAAAACTTGTTGTCTTTATGCTATTATATATGTTGCGGCCAATTCGTGACTTCATTTTAGTGTTAATTAACTTTAAGCGATCCCTTATGCCACGATGTATTGAGTTTACTTTTATTTGCAATGTAAGCTTCGTCCATTTAATTGACATTTCATACTATAATTGACAGCATTTAGCTTTCCAATCCATGGTAGTTTGCTGGCATCCTCCGAATAGAATCGCTTCTTGTTTTTCTGTCAACAGTTTTGTTTATTCCTAAAGGACTGGAGTAATTTTATTATGGTTATTTTAAATTTTGAAAGCACAAGAAATTTCTCAGTTTTCGATCTATCTTTTATTTCTGGACTTTCAGAAGCAATCTGTTGCCAAATTGGTTTCTTTCTTACGCTCCTCGCTTTGATTTTCGTTGTCATCAAATCTGAACGCTTATTCTAGTCTTGTCTTTCCACTCTATTTTTCTTCGCTAACTCACTTAAAAGATGGATGCCAATCACTCTGTTGTTGACTTAAATTTTTGAACAATGTTTGCATTCCAAGTTATGTGGTATCTAGAAAGTGCATCTGCATTCCACGTTGCCCCCTCTCCCCCCTTTACGATTGATTGATTTACTGTCGGGGATGGTGCATGTCAACCCTTACAGGTTTATTGTGCCCCCGCTTCCGGTGCGCCTAGAGCGCCTCAAGCAGATCGATCTTCCTTAGAAAGTCAATAATCTGCTTCGGCCTCAGGCGTCCCAAATCCTCCTCGACAAGGAAGCAGCTTCCCAAACTGTTTCTTCTTCTGCGGGACAGTGCGTCGCAGTGTGCCAGCAGATGCACTGGTGCCTCCTCCGCAAGATTGCAAAATCTGCACTCATCAATCGCTGTCAAGCCCATCCTTTTGAGATGCCCTCCGAGTGTGCAGTGCCCCGTGAACATCCCAGTCAGGACCCTTAGCTTTCTTTTATTCATTTCGATGCACGCTCGAATCTTCTTCTCGTCATAAACGTCGAGGAACAGCTTCGACATTCGAAGCCCTGGAAGTCCATTCCAGAGCCTATTGCATTCTCTATCCTCATTTTCCTTTAGGGCCCTGTGAATGAGATTCATTTCAATTGCGCTAAAGGGTTCAGGACCGATGAATGCTGTCGATGCTCCTTTCCTCGCCAGTTGGTCCGCCTGCTCATTACCCTCGAAACCTACGTGCCCCGGCACCCAGTATAGGGTAACTCTATTGTCCGCACTCAATTTGTTAAGTGCATTGCAACAATCTAGAACCATTCTCGATGTAATCACCGGGGATTCTAGTGCTTTTAGTGCTGCTTGGCTATTGGATATTATAGCTATAGTTTTGCCTTTGTATCCTCTGTCTATGCTGAGTCGTGCGCTTACAGCAATGGCATAAACCTCAGCCAGAAAGATACTTGGCATACTTCCCATCGGTTGGTAGTATTTGGTGCCAGGCCCAAATACTCCAATTCCCGTTCCCTCAGATGTCTTGGAATCATCCGTATACCACTTGATCGCATTCCGTCTTATGAGGTGTATATTGGATTCAACGCTCCATTCCCTCTTGTCACTCAGCACTACACAAAAATTGTTGTGAAAGCTGAATGTCCACGTCATGCGATCCGACGGTGCATATATGAATGGGGACACCTTCGCTAGTTTAGCGTGGTCCTTGTGCCCAATTCTGAGGTCATTTTCTCTTCCTTCATGGAAGATTCTTGACATTGTAGATGTCGCTACTGTTTCTATCACCACATGAAGTGGCGATAGGTTTAAGTTTAAGAGCTGCCGTGGGACATGACTTTATAGCTCCGGTGATACCGACACATGCCAAACGCTGAACTCGATCGAGTGCAAGCCTCGTCTTGTGTTCTTGGATTTTGTCTGCCCAGGCTACCGCTCCATAGGTGATGATTGGTCTCACCATCATGGTGTACATCCACCGCAGGATTCCCGGGTTACACCAGAACTTGCCTGTCATGTTTCTGCACACCATCAGAGCCCTGAGAGCCTTTGCAGATACTGCCTTAATGTGTTCGTTCCACCGGAGCTTGCCGTCCAACAGCAATCCGAAATACTTAATTTCATTCTTATACTCAATCTCCGTTCCATTTAGATATATGGTGCGAAGTTGGTCCATATTTCTTCTTCTTGTGAACGGCACCATTGTGGTTTTATCGCGGTTAAGCCTTAGACCTATCTCCTGGCACCAGCTGTTCACAATTCGAAGTGCCCCCTGCATTATATTATATTATTATATACTCAATACACTAACAACAGTAGGACTAGACAAAACATAAAACAGGATAACACAGAGCCTGGGACACATACTGAAGACAACATTTAGGGATTAGCAGACAGTAACAGAGCCTGCATTCCCTTGCGTAACAGAGTGCTGCAGTCGTAATCGGAAGGCTTCTCGCGCGAACCCGTTGATCCTTAGAAAGGCCTCTTCATCCAGCAATGCATCCCCGACATCTTCTGGGGTTCTCAAAGTAGTAATACCCCGCGCAAAACGGAGGCCAGCATATGCCTGACATTCGAACAAAACATGTTGCCAATTCTCACTCCCAGCACCACATAACGGACATTCACGTTGACTAATACCACGACTACTCAACCATTCATTCAAACTACCATGCCCAGTAAGTAAGTATCCTAACTCCAAACAAAAATTAAACTTCCGCATCTTCATTGCAGTCATAACATCAGGAAGGAACTGATACGTGGTACGACCCTCCGCACATTCACTCCACCTGGATTGCCATTCAGCAATCAATCCCTCTTCCATCATTTGACGAATCGCGGTCTGACTTAGTCCATTAGGATCCATACCACGTAGCCATTGATGTTCACCTATAGGGAAACCCTTCCGCAATCTATAAATCAGTCCTCTCCATAGTAGTGGTGAAAGAACACCTCCTTGTGGGCATCCACGATCCGTACGTACGTTGATGGTGCTTGATCCCACTTTACATACGACGGTTCGCCCCGCCAGTGACCGAGACAGCCAGCGAATAAGGGTAGGATTAAGCTCCCTTTTCACTAGCGCCCTCTTTACCGCATCATGGCTGGTATTGTCAGGCCGCTTCAATATCGAGGAATGCGCCTAGTGCTACCTCTTTGTATTCTAAGGATTCTTTGATTCTACTAGTCAACTCGTACAGTGCGGTGTCTGTTGATTTTCCCGTCCTTTATGCGTGTTGATTTGAATGTAGTGGGTATTTTGATAGGTGAGTTGTCCTAATATAATTATCCACCACTTTCTCCATCGTTTTGAAAATAAACGACGTTAAACTAATCGCTCGGCACGCCTTTGGATTAGTTTTATCAGTTCTGCCCACTTTGGGTATAAATACCGCTTTCGCCTACCTCCATGGCTTTGGTATACATCCCAATGCCAGGCTACTTCTAAAGAGGCGTATCAGGTGCGATATAAGCAGATTCTGTCCCTTCTGAAGAAGGGCTGGATACACCCCATCTACTCCCGGTGATTTAAAGGGCTGGAAAGAGTTTAAAGCCCACCTTGTACGTTTTTCCGTACAGATGGTCGCAACATCCTTCCATTCCGAGCTGTTTGGTCTTCGTTCTTGTACCATCTCGTCAATCCCTTCATTTTTTATAGCGCTTCCCGGGAAATGGGTTTCTATAAGCAATAGAGTGCGCTCCTTTTCATTTTCCATGAAACTGATGTCACTTTTCCTTAGTGCAATGTTAAAGTTATTTCCCTACTTAGCCATGGCTTTGTGTAGTCTAGCTGCGACAGGTGTTTCTTTAACATTCTCGCAAAAAGATCTGAAACTGTGGTGTTTTGCCCTTCGGATTTCTTTCCCATAGTGTTTTAGAATTCTATGGTATTCGTCCCAATCGTTGGTACATTTTGCCTTATTGTGAAGTTTCCGCACCTCCACTCTAAGTTTGGCTCGTCCTTCATTCCACCATATGGGTTCTTTGTTCCCCATTATGACGCGTTCAGGATAGCTTTCCTCAAAGGCATTCACAACAGCCTTGTTAACTTCGTCTACAGCATACTCAAGTTCAAGAGGGTTTTTGGGGGTCCTTTTGACAGAGACAGGCTGGAGATTTTCCCGCAAATGGGTGGTGTACAATGCCCAATCAGTGCGTCTTGGGTTCCTGGTGATGATGGGCTCCATCCTCAGCCTCTCCAGGTCATACCTCAAAATTTTATGGTCCGACATGGAGGTTTCCTCGGATACATGCCATATTTTAACCAAGGAGTCTAGAGTCATACTACTGATAGTAATATCCAGTACCTCCTTGCGTATTCTAGTGACAAACGTAGGTGTATTCCCTATGTTGTGGATAATCATGTTTGATTTCATTATGAACTCGTATAGTTCACTACCTCTTTGATTCGTGTCAGTGCTTCCCCAAAGCTCATTATGGGCGTTAGCATCGCATCCGATCAAGAGTGGAATATTTTTTCTCTGACAATGTGCTACTAGCCTTTGTACTTCCAGTGGTGGAATGTTTTCCGCATCTCTTGGAAAATAGGCTGATGCAATAACTATGTCACCCTTGTTACCCTTGACCATAATAGAGGTCTTCAGAGGTAGTAAGTCCCGTGTTAAGTATTCTGAAAGACATATATAGTTAATGTTTTTCTTTATCATAGCACCCGCTCTGGGAGGATCCTGCCCCTCTGCACAGACTACAATGGAATCGCGAGTGTGTAGGCCTCTGATATGATTCTCATGTGTCCAGGGTTCTTGGATCAGTGCTAGTTTTGTGAACATTCGTACCAAGATAGCCGAAGCCGCCTTGGCATGATGAAGCCAAGGCGGACTATTTCCAGGACTGAGAGATCCAGCTCATCCGACAAGGTGGCCTGTTAAGCTTCTTTCTCTCATCCTAGAACCGCTGTTGTACCCCGTTTCATTCTCTCTGCGAGCTTCGTTGATGCTGCAGGGATCACAGTCCCCCCGGTGCCGTTTGCGGAATCAGTCGTCCCCCCGGCAGCTGTCGCGGAGGTAAGCCCCGTCGCAACCGCCGTACGAGGGCCGCCCCTACTCACAACAGCGGTACACGGAGCATGCTTCATCGCTCCATCTTCGACATTGGTCACGACCGCGGCCGGCCCCCCTACAACCGCCACCGGAAATTCGGGCTCCCTTGCATCAGTCATGGACAGAGAAGGCTCCACTGCAACCGCTGTGGGAGGAATGGTCTCCCTACCAGCAGTCTCAGACGAAGCCAGCCCCACCACAACCGCTGTGGGAGGAATAGCGTCCACCGCAATAGCTCCAGGAGATGCAACCCGCCTCGCACCCACCGAAGCCGTCGAGGTTGTCTCCACTTTCTTCAGCCCGCGTACATTTATTTTGTCCCATCTATATCTTAGGAAGGCATTTTGCTTGTTGATGAAGTTGGCTGAACCTTCATCAACTACAGCGGTCAGCAATTGACCGTTTCCCTCAGCGCGTACGCTAAGGACCTTCCATTGCCTCGTACTGAGGCCTTTGTTCGAGGCTGCCAGCGTTCTGAGTAGAGCCTCTGCTGCCCACCCTTCACTTTTTGGGAGGTACATGTGTATTATGTGGGCTTTTGGGATGTCTTCTCCCTTCTTCACACATAATTCTACTCACTCCCAAGCGGTTAACTTTGAAACTGCTCCCTCGAGCCATTTTACGGTACTTTCATTCCCGCAGCCCATAAGGAGCATCCCTGGTCTGAAGTACAGACCCTCAAAATGGAGATCATCTCCATTTTGCATCTCCCATGCAATGGCGTCTTCTAGTTGAGTAAGTTCCTCATCTGTGAGCGTCCGCATCGGGTGTTCTTTTGCGACCACTACTACACGCTGCACTTTTAGTGTGCTTGCGTAACTGGTACCAGCTTCAACGGGTGCTTCGTTGCTCCCGCCTGCCGTACCTGTCGGTACTCGTGGTCGCTTTAATTGTTGGCTTTTGGGGGTAATCGAGTCTCTGCCTCGCTTCCTCCTCTGGTCAACCGGGTTAGGTGCTGTATTCCCCAATCCTTCGCTTTTTGCAGTCGGCTCCGGTGCAGATTTCCTATCCCGCCCCTGCGAAGCAGGGTGATTTGGTCCTCCTAGTCCCGGCCTCCGATCTTCTTCCATCTTCCTAGCATCCTCAGGTTTAATTCCCTGTGCTAGGAATCGCAGATACCACTTTACTCCCGCACCACTGAGTCCTTTCATTAGTGGGTCGTCTCGCCCACCAGGATTTCCTCTGGGCGGTAGTGATGTCATCTGCGACTTACTTTTTCCTTCTTGTGTGGCTGTACTGGGGTGTTGTTCCCCCTGTTCTTCCAGGGATTGGGGGACCTTTACCTGTTCTCCCTTCCACTCAGAGGTATTCTCTGTAGGGGGGGGGGGGGGTGGCAGTTCCGTCGTTTCGCCCTGTTTTGTTAGTTGACGCTTCGCCTTGGCTTTAGCCCTTTTGCTTGCGCCCATCTATTTCCTCTTTATGGAGGTATTCTTCCCATCTTGGGGATCCCTTCCAAAGGAAGGGTTATCCATATCGAGTGTAATGTCCTCGGTTTGGATTTGGGTTGCGGTGACATTTTCCCGCACCTTTTCTGAGCTTGGTGGTGTTCGCATCAGCTTGCTTCGACCCTTAAAAGGATCCACCACCTCGTCTTTGTTTTTGTATTTCGGTTCCATTTTTGGTCCGACGAGTAAGTCGGAAAAATTGTCCACCCCAGCAGAGCCGACATACCGAGGTAAGGGTCTTATTTGAAACAGGAGGTGCCCACGGTATCCGGAGTTCGCATATTTAAGACCAAGTACCCCTTGGCCACTCAGCCTTCGGCATATGCTGTTCCACCTTAGCTTGGGGTCCTTTACAAAATTTTACAGTGTAGGAGGACAGTCCTCGTGCTGTTGCTTTATTTCAGCAGACATCAGTCTCTTGTTTACCCCTAAAACATGACCAGTGGTAAACAGAGTCATACATGTCGGTTGAACCTACTCCCAGCCCGGCCCCCGCATGTATATGCGTGGACTTGTCCACTGAAAAGCCTTAACCCTGCTTAGCAGTGGGGCCGTTTTGTAGTGAGAGTGGGAAAAGAAAACAAGAGGTTTACGCTATCAGAGTAAAAGTATTGTGCCCAGGGATAAGGATCGCGTTATTCTACATGGATACGTGGAAGGAGGGGAGACAAGGTTGTTGGGCGCCTTACATTCCTACGTGGCTGAAGTTAAATTGACTGTAAAGACAGCATTGCGTAGGAATGTTACCCTCCTCCTTTACACAGGAACAGTCCCAACCGATGAGTGTGTTGAGGAGACACTCAACCCCACACCCATCGAAGCGGAGTTCCTTTACGATGTTCGATTGTGAAACTTGTTTGTTATTTTTTGTTTACCGAGCTTTTCCCTTCTAATTTCTTGAACTACAGCAACCATCGTAATGCCGTATAGTTTGTGTGGAGAGAAAACTTCTGGCCGCACATATTTTTATGTTTATTTTGAATTATTGCGATTAACACTCACAATATTGCGAGTCACACAATAATTTTGTTTCACACATATCCAATGTCTTGTTTATGGTCATCAATAACTTCAGAGAGGACACCAACGCCTCTGTAATTGCTCACGTCAGTATACATCAATAGTTTTTCGGAACTAGCAATCTTTTATGCTGCTGAACGTTTTGATGTCATCTTACACCATTTGCTGCCATCTAACGTCCGAGATATTTTATTCTCACACCCTCCTTTATGTTCAGATAAAGTTCCGCACTAGCAACATGATTGCGTCCCAGCCTGTGAGTTGGCACCTGACGAGAAGCGGCAGGGACGCGTGTTCGAATCCAGCTTGAGCTCTTTCCACCTTTCTCAATATATGATTCAGAACTTAATCCAACTTCTTCAACTGATTTTGATTAATTTCATCTTCATTTTACTTCAACTTTATCCATAACATTAAAGTCGTTTAAATCAACCAAACAAGATTTAGTACTTTTTGAAATTATATACTTCTATCTGTATAGCTGCAGTCCTTGACATACAATACTACAATAATGGCGTCTACTAGCGTAATACTTTAAGAATAAACGAGACACGTTTTCCAATACAAGTCTTTTAGAAGCGTACGCGCATACGTTCAAATGTTGCCGGGCGTCCAACAGGTATAAGCCCGAACACCCATAAGCCACTGCCAACATTGATAGCATTCTTCTCTCGCGGCATTAGATAGCTGTTATTTTTCATAACATTATATGATTACGGATAGTCGACACAAAATTGAGTACTGCCGTTTCTTTCGCTGGAATGACGTTCTTTTGGTGCATGTTCAGTGCCAATTTAAATAACTATTTTTATTACTATTTTGACACCTTAATCCGGAACTGTTTTTTTTGCAATTCAAGCAATTATATTGACGTCGTTTATGACGTGATCTAATGCTAAACTCACCACAGTATCTTAACATATTCATCACACACATTTTTTCATTTCGGCTGTATGGTAACCATACGGCATCATAAAACGTATCCCATCTTTATCTTTATTTTTACTGGATGAGTTGTGAAAAGAGTCCTTTTATTTTAACAGTACAAATCTTCTTGTCTCAAATGAAAGTCGTGCTTCTGTAATTCTCTGTTAATTACAGAAGCTCTGTTAACATTTGTAAAAACCTTTTGAAATTAAATAAAGTCGTGAATTATTTCGTACTTGTGTCCAACAAATTAATTTTTGATCTTTAATATTTTATCTATGCAAACAAAACAGTGCATGTCATCAATATTTAATTTGAAACTGGTTGCAAATGGAAAAGGCTATTTCAAGTGAATTAAAAAATAAAAATAATCGCTTCCTTTATTGTTCGTTGATAAATTGGACGATAGTTCGTGAGGCATAGTGCGTCTTAGGTGCAGTGCGATTTAATTTGACCAAGTGTTGAAAAGAAGCTTTTCTTCGGGCATTTACCTTTACTTACGAAAATTCCTGATCGCGACAAATCAATGCACTTGTTTTTTTTTGTTTACCCCAAAAAAATCTTTCCTCAAAACTGACGACTGATTATATGGTTGTGGATTTACCATTGTATAAACACAAAAAAGTAGCATTCATATAAATGCGGACACTCTTTGAAGAATCGATTTTTTTTAGGTTCTAATACCTTAAAGGCACTAATACCTTCAAAAGTATAGATAAACCTTAGGCAAAATATTAGCCGATCCTGTTTTTCAGCTACATATTAGAAAACCTCGTATGCCGGCAATTTACCGGTTGATCTTCAACTGTTAATTACGGTAAAATGATTTCAGACAGTTGCTGTGAACCCGGACATTGTTAATAATAGAAAAATCCCGAAAAAAGGAAGAATTTATAAACACGTGCAAAAAATCAATTGCTTCATGAAGAAAAGTAAAGCTTGAGAAATATTGCCGGACAGCTTAAATGTACCTTGGAACGGTGCGATTGGGTATTTAAAAATTAAATCTTGGACTGGAAAGAACTGTTAAGTGTCGTCTATGCGAAAAAGGCCTTAATTGTTTGTAAGGCTGCACGCAGTTGCTATAAAAAAAACAAGAAAGTCCGACTAAATGATTTCGGAGGCATCAACATCGAAAAAAATTGGCTAAATCTTGAAAACGGACTATGCGAATCGACAGTCAAGATTTTTGGCGAAGTAAACTTTCGCAATCTCAGATGTCACCAACACAATGCATCTTGACAAAAGTCTACAGTTGTTACGAGGTGGTTGCGTAATCTTAATCTAGATTTTTCGGAATGGCCCCTCAGTCTCCACATCGTAAATCGATCTTTTATGGGCCATTCCGAACAGCATCCTATATCTGAAACTCATTTCGATTAAAAAGAGAGCATTGAAGTTGGCAATGAAGAAAAATCAATGAAATTTCATTAGTTTGCGAAGATGTTATTTTTGAGTACATTAAAAACATAGTATTAAAGCATACTAATAGTAAGTAAGCTAGTAAAAAGTCTCTGTAGAAGTTGTTAACTAAACGTACACATTCTTTGCATGCGGACAAACGCGCTAGGACTTCGAAATTACATTCTCACTGCGATACGAGCTTTTATTTGATGAGCAAAAAACTGTACCTATTACTCACAGAATTATATGAATAGAGTCTACATATATGATCGGTTGAATAATTCTAGCCGGCCTTCCGAAGCTGCTCACTTTTGTAGAATGAACCGTCGAAGAACAAAATTTCCATAGTTAAGATCCGTTGCTTTGATCTGCAAGAACTGTGGTTTGCATTGAATATAGTATTTGTTAGAGCAGCTCTCGAGTTCAAGCACCACAGTAGCATTGGTATGGTGTCAAAACTTTAAAAATAATCATAATCAAGGTTCAGGCTAATTCTGATCAAATAACTCTGTGTACTTATGATCTTAAACGGAAACAAAATTCAGCGATTGAACTGAAAAGTACTTACAAATATTATTATACTGTCGTAACTCCTTCAATTTATGTTTCACGCTCTCTGATACAAATTTAATTATCGCACAAGATATTTTATTAAATTCAATCATTAAATGTTTATTTCGTCTTACAGATTGGACAGGCGGAGGTAGTGAACACGAACGTGTAAAGAGACAACTATCTGTGTCATCAGACAGTAAATTGCTTGATGACGACATTCGAGAAGAAACGAGAGTTATATTGAGATCAAAAAAACCACCTAGACCTAAGTCAGAAGTTTTTTTGAACAAACGTGAATTGCATCCCAGAAGAAAAAGATTCAGTGCTTTTGGAGTAAATTTTTCGTTTTGCTAATGTTGGATTTAATTTGAAATGTTTATTTTATCCAGGTTTTGTTCTAATTCTTAAAAAAAAAAATCAAAACTGCTTATTGTCACAGAATAGAATAACTTCTATTCATTTCTAGCAAATTATTTAAAGCTTATCATCTCTTTTTTAGGGAGACTCGCCATTCGGAAAATCGGAAGCTTATATGAAACTTGAACAATTAGGCGAAGGCTCATACGCAACAGTCTATAAGGGATACAGCAAGTGAGTATATTTAGTAAATAATGGGAATTGTAAAAAATGTTGAGTTATTGTAAAAAAATAATTTTTGCAATTCTGAATCTCTCTCAATATTCTAGTTTGACCCACCAAGTCGTAGCGTTAAAAGAAATCAGGCTACAAGAAGAAGAAGGTGCACCATTTACAGCAATACGCGAGGCATCCTTGCTAAAAGAGCTTAAACATTCTAACATCGTCACGTTACACGATATTGTACATACTCGTGAAACATTAACTTTTGTTTTTGAATACGTTGTATGCACATTCCCTTCTTCTGTCTTTTGATAAGAGAAGTTAATAGTTTTTTTTTAGAACACAGACTTATCGCAGTACATGGAAAAGTATGCAGGCGGTCTTGATTGTCGTAATGTGCGTTTGTTTTTATTTCAACTTCTTCGGGGCCTGTCATATTGTCACAAACGGAGAGTACTACATCGTGATGTTAAACCACAAAATTTACTTATTAGTGAATTAGGAGAACTGAAGCTTGCAGATTTTGGTCTAGCAAGAGCTAAGAGTGTTCCAAGCCATACGTATTCTCATGAAGTAGTTACGTTATGGTACCGCCCCCCTGGTGAGTAGAATAAATACCTTCAGGTGTTTTACGTTATATTGAAACATAAAAATGAATAAGTTTGAGCACGTTAGAATAATTAGTCTGTAGAAAAAAACATGTCTGTAATCCAATAATCAATATTGTTATTATAAGGCTCGAAAACTTCATCAATAATTATGTATGTAAAATTATATTACGCTTGAAAAACTTGGAAAGATATCAGATTAATTAATAATGGATTAAGTAATGCAAGCTAAGGGTAATTAAATAAAAGAACATTCTAAATTTCAGACACAATTGACATTGAATGAACGCTATCTTACGTCCCACTAGAAAAATTCGAAGCTAATTTTGGCCACAACAATTACATTTTCGGCTCTTCGCGAGTACTTTGAAATTCGTACAAAATTAGGTTGCAACACTTACCAAGAATTTCTTTATTTAGCGACTATAAAAATTGTTACTCGATTGGCAATAGGTTTTATTACGGTTCATATTGATGCTAGCTTTAGCTCTAGAAGC
This sequence comes from Stratiomys singularior, assembly GCA_954870665.1. Taxonomy (NCBI): domain Eukaryota; kingdom Metazoa; phylum Arthropoda; class Insecta; order Diptera; family Stratiomyidae; genus Stratiomys; species Stratiomys singularior. Next base: position 75,500,729 of record OX940880.1, on the reverse strand, counting down.
TATTTTTTGAAGCTTTTTCCGTTCACTGAACTTTGGAGTAAATAATCCCCTTTTAAGTTCCTTCGGGCAAGTGTCCTACACGCGCGATATACAAAAGAGTAAAAACGCACTACAATTCTTTCGGAGTAAACCCGTTAAATAGTTCTTTTGATTTAGCAAATAAGTCTTCAAAATCTATCAAATTCCGCTAATTTAATTTTATAATTAAATTTTCAATTTAAAATAAAATTAAATTTGATAAATGAATTAATTTTCATTATTTTTTTTTATCAAGATGTACTCCTAGGAAGCACCGAGTATTCAACATCGCTAGACATGTGGGGAGTAGGTTGCATATTTGTAGAAATGATTACAGGAATGCCCACATTTCCCGGTATAAGAGATACATACGATCAATTAGATAAAATTTTCAAAGTTCTGGGTACGCCTTCAGAGGAAACGTGGCCAGGGGTTACCCACTTACCTGGGTATAAGCCCCAAAAATTAGGTACTTAAAAATAAATTTTGTTTTTTCTTTTATAGTTATACTCGATACTTCGTGAAAATTTGACAATTCGATCCACGTGCATATAATAGGTTGTAATATATTATGTATATTTTTAAATTACAGGTTTTTATCGACCAAGAAAATTAGGGCATACTTTTCCGAAATTGTATGATGTTAATGAAGGAGAAACAATAGCTGCTTCCTTATTACAATTAAATCCAGAAAAAAGGATAGGAGCGAACGAAGCTCTACACCATTCATATTTTGCACACTTGCCGAAAAAATTATATGAACTCCCAGATGGTATGTATTGTTACGTATATATATATATATATATATATATATATATATATATATATATATATATATATATATATATATACGAAAAATATATATTTTATAACACACACACATATATATACAAACACATATATTTATATAAAATACTAAAAACGTATCACGTAACCACAAAGGAAAGACAAAGAAAATTGGCCAAGAAAGATTTGTGGAAAGCAATCTTCACAATTCACCAATTTTCGACGTATCACATTCCTTTATTTTTTGAGAATGAGTGCAAATTATTAAATCATACTTAATTGTGTACAAATTATTTAAAACAAAAGACTACTAACACTATTGCTACCTAATTAACATGATATGACACCTCAAGCGTAATTGGTTTTTCTCATAAACAAAAATAAATTCACTCTACATTACTGGTTCTGCAGGCAAAATGAATAATAATGTGCTTCACCGAAGCAAAAAAAACATACCTTGTATTGCAATACACCTTTTATTCTTCTGAACTATTTTTTTCTTTTCTCCTTTTTTGTTTTTATTATTTTACATTTAAGGAGTTGTTCCGATCCACGCTACATAGTTGGTTTCTACGTAGCATTGTACGGGTGGTGACGTTATTCCTTCTGCATTAATCCCATTTCTCACCTATTCCCTCATTTTTCATTTCCTTTTCACCATTTTCCCCACAGCCCGTCCCCAAACATCTATCTCAAATAGTTGATACACGATCCAATGTATTTGAATGATGGTAGTATAATTCAAATGCATTGAATACTACCCACAACTATTCCCTCTACAAGAAAATAAATGGCCACCACAGATATACATGCAAGGTAAGGTAAGAATAAACCTTGTCAAACAGCTCCGTTGCATAGTGGCTTGGCGGCGACTTGTGGATCCCCAGACGCTGGGTTCAAACCCACCGTGCGTTTTCAACCGTTTGGTCGCGACATCTTCTTTAGGGCGATTGAGGCCACTTTCAATCTACTCTGAGGAAGTTGACCTTGACCGAAGGATGAAAGGGTATTGTCCACGAATAGGAAAAAAAACGGTTGTCAGAAACGGGACGCGTCAGAAACGTTGGTATGCGGATTATATTAAAATATAATCCGCAAGCAGGATATCAATTAGTAAGATTTGTGAACGTATTCGAACGACGAACGTTTTAGTCTTGTGATTGAAAAATAAAACAATCAGTGGTGAAACCAACTCAAATCTTACGACGTCGTACGGAATTGTATACAACATACGATATATATAATGGGGAAAACCTGTAAGCCTTTCTTCTTCTCCTATACAATTCGCAACTCGTCTTCTTCAACCTTCGTGACAGCAAGTCATATACTTTAGCCGAGTAGCTGAGGGAGAAGTATCGCGCTGAATAAAATAAGTTTTTTTGGAATTAAATTAACTTAAAGCTTCGTTTTACGTAGTAGAAGTCATGCATGTAAACTGTACCCGAGAGTTTTAGGTGGTTGGGCAATTTTATTACTATATTCTGACTCATTTATTGTTTATTTCTTTTGATTTGCTTGTTTTTCTTATATTATTTTATTACATTTTTGTACATGCATTTTTAATTAACATCAATACCATGAAAACTTACTAATAAACCGATTTTTTCATTTCTTGAAGTATCCCTCCTTCGCTTCCTCTCGATGTTCCCCTCATGTAATTTAGATGTCTTTTTGTTAATGGAGGTGGCCCAGCACAGGCAGTGATCTTCCCCGTAAGAACCCCGATAGATTGGGCGCAGCCAATCAAACCAAGGATCACAGCAACATAAATTTCTGCGACCGCGCCGCCGAGGTTCGCAACAGAGTTAAATTTTCTTAATTCAAAATATATCAAAGTCCCCACAAATTGCAATAGAACTAACAAAGAATCAACATCATACTGACGACATGGTTGAAAAGAGTGAAACACTTTAGTTATAGAAATTATAGTATAGTTACTCAAAAAATAATGTTTTGTTTTGCGTACACATAAAGTTGCTATTCGTCCACGATGAATTATAATTTACCATTGAATGAGTAGCATAAATAATAGAGAAACCGGCAATAATCTACCATACCTGTAGTGTTACCGCGGCGGAGAACTGGTTCGTCAATGGCTCAAGTTTCGTCGTTTTCCCAAAGAGCTGGATCAAGTCCTTATTAAAGAAGGTGCATCACACATCGTTAGAGCACCATTTGGGCGCGAAGAAAAGATGCGAGAACAATTTTACTTGGTAGTTGGTGACTTGGAAGTTGCACGATTTGCCTTTGCGACAAAGCTAAAAAACCAAGAACGAGAGGAAGAGTACATAACATTGAGAACACAGAAAGAACGAATAGCTCATCATTTGATCTGAAGTCTAAAATGAACATGAAAACGGACGTTGAGAACATAGAAAGTACGAATAAGTCACCATTTGTCACAACAAACAAATGAATCAAAGCAGAATGGAATGTAGACAAATTCAGTCTACCACCGAACGATTGACAACCAGAGACTGTCTCAAAGCGATCAGATCCGGGTTCGAATACGACAACTTTATTCAGCTGTATGGCTCACTAAGTCGGAAGGTCTTATCTCCGAAGCTAGAACATTAGGAAGCGTACTGAAAGTCAGTTGTACAAGTGAAAATTGTATTATAAGATGAGTAATACGGAGATGACTGGCTAGTCCACCAGAAGCGAGAGCAAACAAAATAAGTAAGCATGATGGAAGCTATTGGTATTCTGTCGGGTCATCAACCGATTCACGTTAATTTTTCCTTGGATTGTAAAAACTATTTATTGGAAATTGCAGCAAAAGCCCCAAATGGTTCAAAGTGGTTCGAGTGAGAAGTTTCCGGCAATACTTAAACAACAAATGCGCGGAGCGAGAGTCAGTCAAAAAACCGAAGCAAGTACAGATAGGTCGAAGATAGTTCTTTTCAATAATTTGGGATAAGAGACTAAACTGGTGGACCATCCGGAAGCAAGTATTACGAAAAAGAAATAAATGAAAGTGGAAGATTAATGGTTCAATTAAAGAAACGTTAGGTATATGTTGAAAGTAAAATTCGTTATGATCTTTAAAATCAGAATTGTTTATTTTCTGCATTTTAAATATTTTTGAAAAAGAATCTTATATTCAGCACCTTAACCATAGTATTTGTGAAAGCAAAAGGTCCGCCAAACCTCTCAAGCGCTTGTTTGGTAAAGTTTTTTAGTAAGTCTCTCATTTGCGTTAACACGAGATAGGATAAAGAGGAATCCGCAACAGTATCTTCCCATTATGGTTAATCCACAAAGGGTTTGACTGTACTTAACTGAACCTTTTTATGCAATTTGTTGGTTCATAGAAAATGGCGCCATACATTCGTTTCTTCTACGTGATGAAGATTTTCTGGATTTTCCCTTTCTGAGAATATCGCATTCACGTACCAAAAGTAGAAATTTTTATGACGGATTCACACGGACTTTCTACTCTTTTCTAAATTTAATTAACTTAATGTTAACAAATTTACTCTTCATTTGGTTTCAATTATTTCGATTAATTCGAGCTCCACAGAATGCGTTTGATAAAGTTAAATTGAAAACTTCTCAACATACGAGTCACTATTTGTATCATTTATTGTTTGTTTGGAATTGTCATTCATTGTCGTTCTGAATTTCCATTTGCACAGGCTATTAGTAGTCTTCAGAAAATACGAAATATTTCAACTTTGGTGTGTTTGGATCAGCTGACACAGAAAACAGACGTTGCCGACAATGTTTTGACGCTTCACTGCCCTCCGCTTAGATTTTTTCGTCCCGATCAAGTGTCTGTAAATCGATCCAAGTTAGCCACTTTCATATTTTATACCTTTCACCTTTAGCATTGTTTATATCATCCAATAAATACACAATTACTAGTAGAAATAAAAAAATTCAATTGTCCTTAGCGAGCATAAAATATTTTATTACATATTACTAGAATAAAACATAAAACAATTATGTCGTAGTAGTTATGCTGTTTGACTTTACATGGGAAGGCCATAAATTACTGCGAAAAGAAAGTTATACAATAAAATGTACAATTAAAGTTCAATTAACGACCGAACGGTTATTGCTTACATACTTTGCTACTTCTATACCTTCAATAGTTTATTTCAATTAACAAACTTCTCGCAGTAAGTCTCTTGTAATTACCTGATCGGAAATTGTTTTATTTTTATGACAACATTCATGTTTCCTGGAAAGCATAGAGGGAATAACTCGATGTGTTATTTTGGAAATAGTGATTACGGCGTAATTAGTTTTCAAAGATAGCTTATACGAAATTAGGCTGAGAAATTAATGATCCGCTTTTGCTGAGGCGTTCGATTCCGCTTCGACAAGGAAACCGCTTCCCAAATTGCCTCTTCTCGTAGGCGACAGTGCTTCTATAGGTCCTACTGATTTCTATAAGCACAATGAAAGTATTTCTGTTACCTTAGAAGGCACATCTAGAATCCACACTCAACTTGTTGAATGTATGAGAATAATCTAGAACCATTCTCGATGTAATCATCGGAGATGCTAGCATTTTTAAAAATTCAAGGCTGACAGATGAGATGCCTATCTTTTCCTTTGTATCCTCTGTCTATGATGAGTTGTGTGCCTACAGCAAGAACATTAAACTCAACTAGAAAAATGCTTGTCGATAAGAACTATCTTTAACGTATACTCGTTAATTTTATCACGTGTTAAAATTGAACTGCAAACTTTTCAACGTACGAGTCACTATTTATATTATTGATTGTTTTGAAACGTCACGACTAGTAGTTTTCGGTAAATACGAAATATTATAACCTTGGTGTATTTGAATCAGCTGACAATAGTATACAGACGTTGTCGACAATGTTTTGACGGTTCATTGCCCTCTGCAAGTCGATCCAAATTAATGATTCTTATTTTTACAGTTTCAATTGGACTTCAATGGATACGGTAGAATACATCACCTAACCGTTTAATAATGCTATACGGTCCCTAACATCAGTTTGTATTTGAAATGTGCAGCAAACTTTTTGTCTATATTCTATTATTTATGTTGCGACCATATCATGACTTTGTTGTTGACATTTTGTTGTTTCTTTGGCGACAAGAAGTTTCTTTGTTCTTGATCTAACTTCGCTTTCTCAGAGGCGAAGGACATAAATGTGGCGAACAGCCACTTGGACGCACTCATACAAATCTGCCTCATTATCCAGAGGTCTAGAGAGATGAAAAACTGAACCGAGATGCGCCGTGACTGAGAGAAAAAGCTATATAACGACGAGTCGTTTCTTTTCGACGATTCGACTACAATCATTGCAACCCTTTAGTGGGAACGCTCCGTTCTGGCGACGGCAAACAGGTGCAGTTTGACGTACGTAGACCAGAGATGCCGAAGTACAATTTATTGGCGATTAGCATCTCAATAACAAATATCTACTTCACTTCATCACTGCCGAATAGAACTACCCTGCCAACAATGCGATGATTGCAATATCCTTCCTGTATTTTATATACACAATTTCGGGCTGTCGTATCTCGGGTATCGTATCCGACCTCAGTATACTGAGAAAGAAAGAAAGAATTCATATTACGTTCAAAAGCAAGAATGAAACCTCATTTTTGCTGAAAAGATTTCTTCATAATTCATAACCGTCCAACTTAAAATCATATTGCTAATTGTTCACGCTTGAGTAATTAGATAGCAGGTTACTCTACTACTAATAACCGCATCGAACCTTTAAGTCTATATGGCAGGGTAGTCTACCAATAGATTAGAAGGGGTATAGTAGAAGTGAAACACTCGACGTCTCATCAACTACTTTTCTTTATTTGACAATTTACAACCATATATACAAAAATCTTGCTTACTCTAAGTTTACATAAATGTTATTTCGCACAAAAAACTACGAACTAATTAGTTCGGAATAACTGCACAATAATTTTCATATCTTGACATTCCGTTATCAAAGACATAATGAGTAATGAATTAAAAGCTTCAATTGTCCTTTGTTTAAATTCAGATTTGAAGAATTTTATGTACTCGTAAACAGAATCAAACGCCTTCTGAAGTTGTTCCGCCTGATTTTGTCTTTCATTTTCACCTTTTGTGATGACGTTCATTGTGATTTCCAAGATAGTGGAAATGTAAAGTGGAAAGTATGGCGTTTTACTAAGTTATTAAGGATATTTCCATTATTTTGAATTTTAGCAATGGTCTCACTCATCGATGTTGCGTATTCGTTATCTAAAACTCCGAAGAGTTTGTTATAGTCCAAGAGCTAGTGAACCCTGGGAGTAACGGTCTCCCTGTAAGGTTAGAAATTTGTATACTTACGATTTATGGCATGCTAAGAGCAATAGCCATGACCTGGCAGGCGTCAGCCCTGTACGTCATCAGCCCCTTTATTTTTTGGACTGTTAAGTAAATTGGGTTTCAAAACTTGTTTCTGTAAATTTGAAAATTTCATAGGATAAAGTTTATTTATTGTACATCTTAAAAAAAATTGACAGGCGATTAAAATAAGCAGAAGTATATGACAGATCAATTAGAAAACGCACAGTTGATGAGGTAAAATAAACTTTATCCTGTATACTCGAAATTTTTATATGTTTTCAAATAAACGTCTCAGAGTAAGTATGTACAATGCCAGGCGGTTTTGAACAGCATAAGACCTTGGCAGGCGAGGGGACAGCTGCTAAGGGCATGCAAATAAGAAATGTTACATGAACGCATACAGTAAATGCAATGTATTTTATTGGGTTTTATGCAATGTACATTATTTTTAACATTCATTTTCTTCAGCATCATCCGAAATTTCGCTATCACTGTTTTCATCATCATCTGATTCTTCAACAATGTTTTCCTCATCTGAAAATAGTAAAATAAAATATTTTAATAAATCAATAAGGTTGTTGAGAATTAAATATCAAGCTCAATACATAGGACTGCATATTAAATGTTACGGAATAAAATAGTTGTATGTTACCTGAAATGCATTCCTCAGTTTCAGTCGATTGTGCTGTGGCAGTATCAGCAGGTCCTTGTAAAAGTATGTCGTATATAGAAGATGGAACCGTATTCCCCTCAAACCAATTAAAATCGTAACGACTATCAATTAAGTTCCAACCGTTATTTTCAGGTGTAAGAATTGTTGGTTCTTTTAAATGACAATTTCGCCATATATTTGTAATGTAGGCAGTTCTCAACAATTGTTGATGTAGTTCACGTTGGCAGGGTGGTAAATTCGATGAATCATAGCTTACTACTTTTTTCATAAACACTTTAGGATTAGTTGTGTTGTACGTAGCAAGGAACTTTTCGTATCGTGCATTATTTAATTTTGAACATTTCAAACCATACATTTGGCATACAAATTTCTCTGGTATCGGGAAAATTTTTTCTTTCTTCTCTACTATTTCTGCGTTTCCTAATTCTTTGAATGCTTTCTGATATACACTCGATTTCTGCAATATTTGGAATGGTTGTTTTTTACCTCTTCTTGAAAAGGACGGATTGAAATCGCAACCGGTTAATGCATGAAATCCAGGTAAGCTTTGGCATATAGAAGGTTATTAGTGCCATATTACAATTATTAGTGCCATATTCCATATAGATTTTTAAATTATTATTGTGGAGATGGTCCATGTTTCCGAGCAGTAATATTAAAATGTCTGTGTCACATGTTTTTATTAATACGTCTGATACATCTTCATCCGTTTGGCATGTATGCTATATTATTTTCGTATCAGCCTCTTCATGATGTTGGCACGATAAATCATCATTTATATCGACAATCACAGAGTTATTATGGACACTATAAGTATGGCATTGTTTGTAATTTAAGTTCACTATGGTATTCCCGATAAACTCTATCATTTCATTTGTGCTCCAATGTGTAATTAAAAAATCTACGAAAGCTTCTTTAAATTGTATGTTACGAAGTTCTTTCATAAAATCAACTGGTCGAATTTGTTCTGGTCCGGTAATGAAATAATTTATGTTTCGTACTTCTTGTCGTTTGGCTCGTTCATAATCTTTAATTGACGGCGAAAAGTATTGGTCGAAAATGATATCTACTCGTGAGGCATTTGTAGATGTTAGTAGCGACATAATTTTTTTGGAAATACCACCAAATGTTTTGGGGATATTTTTGAATGTATGCAGTAAGAAGAATCCATCAAAAATGACAACATCAAAACGTCTTGGTACGTCTTCACAGTTGACATTTGCCTTTAAAATTTCAACCATTGCTGATTTCTGAGTTTTATGTATTGTACCATCTTCATGACACAATGACAATGGAACAGTTGTAATGGGGTATGATAACGTCTTTTCCAAATCGATGTTATGTTGTATTGACAGAGCTAATAGGCGACCAAAGAAATCACGTTGCACACGGATTTCATGAACCTTATCACCGACTTTGATTTTTTTCTTTTTTTTCTCAGAGGCAAAATTCATAATTTTCACTTGTGCAATTCTTTCTTCAAATCTTTTTCCATTCTGTGAACATTCAGTTATAAAATTCACTTTCAATCTTTCTCCTGAATCTATAAAATTCAATAAGTAATCCTGTACTGCGATCGAAGCTACTGTACCATTACCGATGTTATACAGACAATCTTTGTTTAGATTCAACATAAATGGATTTAGAAATTTCTCAAAGGTATTGATGAACTTCCACAACTGTGCAAGAGATTCATTGCATGTTCTTCCAGGTCTGCTGATACATCATTTTTTCTTCGTAAACCAGTAATGTCCAGAGTGTGAGATATGACTGTTGTTCTTATGTCGTGGCATCTAGCCCATCGCTGACGAGCGGAAATAGAATGTGTGAACTGTATTACACCAGTTAATCTTTTTCCCGCGTCGGCATTAATAGTTTGTTCAAGTACTAGATCTGTTGGCTGTCTAGAGAAAGATTTATCAGTACGTTTGATTCCAAGATATCCATCTTTCATAAATTTTTCAATTGATGGATGTGTAAGACCAACTTTTAACAAATTATCATGGTATTTTATCAGCCATCGTGAATAATTAGGCTGATTTGTCATAAAAAATATATTTGCTATTTTTGACAAAATATATTTGTACAAAGAAAAGTTTCCAGTCCTTATGCTTCGACTCAGTAACTGATAGTGATGAACAAGATCCATATAAATAACATAAAATTGAGGCGTTTTACCAAAAGCTCCTTTTCTACATTGTTCTTTGTGATATTGGTATCGAGTCATCAATGTTGATATTGCTTCATTTTCTATGACGTTCACAAACGGTTCATTATCATCGATAAATGTAGAGAGATTATTGTAAACATCTTCATCAATACTTATATCTTCTTTTTCTATGAAAGATTGAAAACATAATATTTCTAATCCTAGTGCGATTAATGGATGTAGCCGCTTACATCGATTAAAATGCTTTCCTTTCAAAAATCCATCTACTGAACCATTTGCGATAATTTCACTTTCAACAGCTACATTCATTATTCCACTGTCGTCAATAAATTTTCCAATTGCTCTAAACAATGCTAACATGATGTGGAACGGTCCTAAATGGATAAATAAATTATCATAAAATGGTTTTTCTGTAGACTGTACCTGCATAGCAATTTTTGCTATAGCTAGATCATATGTTACATTAATGCAAGGTTGTCCAATTTCTGCAGCAATACTTTGACTTTGTTTCATAGTTTCTATTACATCTGGTATATTTGTCGGTGATAACAAATTTTTTCTTTGTTATTATGAGAATCTTTGTTTAAATTATGATGGAACCCAACCCACATCGATGTTTTTTTAATTTTTAGAGCATGGCAAAGCATCCATAGAAACTTTTGCTGATAAATTATTTCTAGTGAAGCTGGTGTTGCTTCATTTCTTAAATTGTCAGATAAAGACAATAACTCATCATTCATCTTCGGTTTTTTTGAATATGGGACTAACTCTGGGATGATAGCATCAAGAGTTCTTCTTCTTTTATGTCCTGCATGAACACATGAAACGGATAGCTCGCCTGTGCACTCACCATGTTCAGAAGGATTTTGGAGTTGCTCAGAAGTTCCCTCTGTTCATTCCTCATTTTCTAGGACTGTTTGATAGATTATGCCTACCGTATCATGTAGGGTATCTTTACCAGTAGCAGTATCAACATAACGATCGAAGTTGTCGAAGGCTACTCCTGTGAATAAATCTTGTCTTTTACAAATTTCATTTGGACAAATTTTAGAACGATTCAATAACGTAGTTGTTGCTGCAGTTTCCAATTCTTCAATAACATGATAACTACAACAATGACCATATTTATTTATAATTTCTACGATCTTTCTGCTGCTCGTCAAACTCTTCAATGTCATGCCCAGAGTGATGTGTTTTTTGGTTTTGACAGACCCATTAGTGACATTATAAATCAAATCTTCTGCCAATGAATTAGTTTTCCTTATACAACCTTCACTAATTCTCCGACGTCGTTTATGACCACCCAGAAGAAAACAATAAAAATCAAGTAATTGCTTAGGTATTTCACATTCGCCATTTAACAAATCAGCAGTTGTTATGTTTTCTGGTAATTCTTTCTTTGTTATTTTTAAAATAGTTTTTCGTAGAATTGATGCTGCTCTTTGCAATATCTCCGCATCTTCCAACAGTTCACATAATTTTGCATCAACAACAGAATCCTTTAATCTTACATATTTTTTTCTGTCCCTCTTGATAATTGTAATTTCATCGAAATTCTGTAACAATTTAGCTTCAAACCGCTGGATACTAAAATTAACATCAACATCTTCATCATTTTCCTCGAGTATTCCTTGTAATAATTCAAAATTACATAAGTATGTAAATGAAAATGTCCTTTTTTTATTTATTATTTCCTCGCTGATAAAAATTTGCATTTCATCAAAAGCCAGTTTGTGAAAATATTTCCAAGTCTTCTTTGGTGGTGATTTTGTCTTCGCTTGTTCTTGTAAATTATATATGGCAATTGTTCGACAGCTATTATGATAAAAAATCAATGGGCTTGAATCTAACTTTTTCATAACATTCATTATCTTCGCCAAATTCTTTCAGAACATGCATCAAACTTGCTTTTTCTGACGAGTGAAGAGGTTGGTATCGCCCTTTCACTCGTTTATATTTATTTTGACAAAACACACATATCCTATCAGCATGGCTAGTTTTAGTAACGGGCACTTCAGCAGATGTTGATGCTCCGCTTTCTTCAGTAGCTATTGGAGGGGCTACTGTCACCGTTTCTACGATTGTCGATGACATTTCTATAAAAAAAACCATTGAGCTATTCATATTTAATAATTAATAATAATTTTTATTTTTACGTAATTATTTTTATGTCTGTCAATAATAAGTAATAAATCTTGATTTGCACATTAATATAATTATTGTTACAGTACCATTATTATGTATAATTTCCATGTAATATATATTTAATAATGATAAAATTTGTACCACGTAATTAAATCAAAAATGAAGTTACAATTAAAGAATAAAGCCTAGTAAAGAATATAGAAGTTCATAAAAAATACCTGATGATGATGCTGGTAGATTTGAAGAAGTTGATGATTCACTCGTGCGATATTTTTTCATCACGGCAAGAAAGTTTTTATAACATTTCACATGGTAACCAGTATTTGCGTTAATTTCCTCTGGCAAAGAAATATCTTTAAATTTTAAATTATTGTCTTTTCTTATTTTCAATATTGATTTACTTTTATTTAACGTAGTCTCTGTAAATCGTACAGTTTTTTCATCAGTGTCTTCGTTACAAATCACACAAACCACGTGTTCAGATTCCATCTTGCACACTATTTATTGAAACGTTAATATAAAGTACAACAATACACAATATCACTGCACAATTGATAACAATATAAAGTTTGATTTTTTAAAAATTCGAAATCACTTAACATAAGAAATGTTATAGCTCAAAGCATCCACACAAGTAAAAATCACAACTGACGAAATGCTTCTCTGTACATTGTTGCTCGAGAGCAGGTATACGTCCCTTCGTATTAGATAAACGGTCTCACTCGCACTATAGGCATTCACGCAACATCTCTCACTCGCACGCCCTTAGCAGCTGTCCCCTCGCCTGTCAAGGTCTTATGCTGTTCAAAACCGCCTGGCATTGTACATACTTACTCTGAGACGTTTATTTGAAAACATATAAAAATTTCGAGTATACAGGATAAAGTTTATTTTACCTCATCAACTGTACGTTTTCTAATTGATCTGTCATATACTTCTGCTTATTGTAATCGCCTGTCAATTTTTTTAAGATGTACAATAAATAATCTTTATCCTATTAAATTTTCAAATTTACAGAAACAAGTTTTGAAACCCAATTTACTTAACAGTCCAAAAAATAAAGGGGCTGATGACGTGCAGGGCTGACGCCTGCCAGGTCATGGCTATTGCTCTTAGCATGCCATAAATCGTAAGTATACAAATTTCTAACCTTACAGGGAGACCGTTACTCCCAGGGTTCACTAGCTCTCCAGCTATTAGCTAGTGATCTAATTATGTAAAATATAAAAGGAGATCTTTTCTGCCGAGTTTGCCTTGAATCTTGTATAAGCAGATTGTCTCGGCGTAGGAATTGTAGTCGATGACGATATTGTGTGACAATAGCGTCGTGATACGTGTTGTTAGTAATTGTATTTTTGAGCAGTTTCAATTGATTTATCCCCGCATTTATGATTCAGAACACTTCCCAATAACCTTTCAAATCATAAAAGACAATGAGTTTTCAAGTGTTTGGCGACAATCGTACACCTGCGTTGTTGTTCACGTTGATAATTTCTATGGGTAATTTGGCTGCAGATGATATTTGCAAAGTAGTCAGTGGCAAGACCAACAAAGTTAAAAGGCATGCTTTGAGCGGGCTGAATTTAGACGGCGATCGTTTCCTTTTTCGGTGATTCTTATAACTGGTATTTCTGTTATCTACTGATTCTACGGGCTCATCAGCCACTTCAAATGGCTTATATGACTTTTTGAACTCTACACCGTCATAGTGCATCGGTAGTGGAGCTAATAGATGAACTGATCGTCTTATGATGCCAGAGCTAGTCTTCACATCAGCAACTCATACATGGCCATCGGCTCCCTGAATGGTCTCTACAATTAGACCTAGTTTCCATTTAAAGCGTGGTAAATTATCTTCCTATATTGTAACTAGCGTTCCCGTTTTTATCTTCATTTGCTTGGTGACCCATTTTGTGCATTTCTGTGCGTAACTCGCCCAAGTATTCCACATACGATCGTTTTCAAAACTCGTTCTTAAGTTGATTTGTCAGCTGCCATCTTGACGCTAATGATATTCGTGTTGTATTATTTATTGAGCCGCTTGTGTTCACGAGCGGTTCACCAATCAAGAAATGTGCTGGTTTCAATGGTGTTAGATCGTTCGGGTCGGAGGACAACAGAGTGAGAGGTCTCGAATTGAGAATCGCCTCAACCTCAGTCGCTAGAGTGCATAATTCTTCATATGCTAATGAAGCTTATGTGACTGTTCGTTGTAGTAAAAACTTAGTTGATTTTACTGCTGTTTCCCAAAGTCCCTCATAGTGCGGTGATCGAGGGGGAATGAAGTGAAACAGATTATTGACATTAGAACAACTGCGAACGATTTTTTCCACGCATTTCTGATCTGTCAATATATTTTCTAACTTTTTGAGCTGGTTATTTGCGCCCACGAAATTTCGTGCGTTATCACAGTAGATGTTTTCACATCTACCCCTTCTGGATTTAAATCATTTTAATGCACTCAGAAATCCATCAGTGGTTAAATCCGACACGACCTCCAAATGTATTGCTTTCGTTGCGAAGCAGCAAAACACTGCTATGTACGATTTTTGGGATCTTTTGCCTCGGATCTTAAAGTGCAGAAATCTATGCCACTGTTTAAGACACAATTTACCAAAGGAACGTGTTCGATTAACCCGACAATCGAATACGTTCCTTTGGTAAACTGCCCATTTGCTGAGTCATGGGACGTGGCCGAAATTTAGTGCACACGACGCAATTTGTCACTATAATTCTGGTTATGTTTCTGCCATAAAAAATTCAATATTATTGTCTGGCGATGTTGTGTAAGGCTTAGGGACCTGCATGTAAGTTCTCTCAGTGCAGTTGGGTTAGAAGTAGGCGTGTGACAAAGTGATCACCATGCAGAATGACAGGATGTTTCGCCTCGTAATTGATTTCTGCAGCTTGTAGCCCTCCTCCGACTCTGATGATATTATCGGCTGTTAGAAATGGTGTTAAAGTTCGCAGTTTACTTGATTTGGCAACCTCTTTGTTTGCTCTTCGAACAACAATCTCTTCCTGGAAGCTCTTTTGTTGTATTTCCCTGATGATAATTTTGAGAGCTTCATTCAATTCTTGGGTTGACAGATACGTAGACTCTAGATGGCGGTTTTGATGTTTGACGATATTTACCATTCTGCGTATGTAGGCCATCACTCGCAATAGTTTGCGGAATGAATTCCCATGATCGATTGAATATAGTGGATGGGTAGTAGTTTCAGTTGTAGTTGTGGCAGAAAATTTGTTGAGCTTAGTTTCTTCGTCTGTTATATTACTTGAGTTCGGTTCATGTGGCCATGCGCTTTTGGGCATTTTCTAAAGTTTTGAAACCATGTCTCTGCTTGCCTTAGCTGTTCAGGGAAGAGGCCACGTGAAATAAAGTCGGCTAGATTGTCTTTTGTGTAGACATATTTCCACTCCTCTATCGATGTTATATCTTGTATAGAAGTGACTTCCGAATCGATGGATCACCTCGTATCCAGTTAATGACCATAAGTGAATCAGACCAATAGAAGGTTGCATCCGGCTTCAAATCGGTGGCGAGTGGTACTTGTCTCACCAATTGGGCAGCCAGTTTTTCTGCACATAGTTATAATCTCGAAATCGTAGTAGGTTTGATTGGGGCTACTCTAGATTTTGCATATAGTAATCTGACTGAAACTTTCCCTCGCTTATCTTTTGATGTTAGGTATACTGCTGTACCATACGCCTTTTCATTTGCATCAGCAAACGCGTGAATTTGTATGTCTATTGTGTAATTTTCACTGAACATATATCTTGATATATGGGTTTCGTTCCATGATTGAAGCTCATGTCTGTATTTTTGCCATACCTTTTGGAGCTCTTCGTGTATCTCTTCATCCCAATTTACACGAGATTTCCAGAACTCTTGCATAAATAGCTTGAAATAAAGAAACCTTCCTTTTAATTTTATGTTTTTTTATTTACCTTGCGGAATCGATTTTCGACCGTGATCGTTCGGTCTTCATCGCTGATGAAGTAATAAAAAGAAGATGAAGAAGATGAAGAAATAAAAATGAAAATGAAAGAAATAAAAAAACATAAAATTAAAAGGAAGGTTTCTTTATTTCTAGCACAAAAATTTTATGAAGATGGAAGCAATTACAAATATAAATAGCTTTCCTGTCACTATCACTGGGCCTAGTAATCCCAGGGGATCGAAAATTTGTGAAATATCGGCAAGTATACTCCTTTTGGTTGTTGTCTTTTGGTCTTTACAATCCGCGACCAGAGTGAACATATCTATCACTGGCTGCCAAACCAATCCTAGCGTTTTTACAGAATCACTGTCTAATTTGGCGGAATCAAGCTTAATGTCAAGCTGCTGGTTTGCAATAACTTTGGGTGATTGGCACACCATTTATGAAAGTTGAATCCTGCTGATGCCAATAATAGTTGTAGCTCTGCGCATTGCTACTGCTGCGTCCAAACTGTCACTGCCGGTTAGGACATCGTCAGCATAAAAATCCTGAATGGCTGCTGTCCCTAATGGATACTGCCTACTCCCTTCGTCAGCCAAACGCTTCAAACATTTAACGGCTAAATAAGGTGCTGATTTAGTACCGTATGTAACCGTAGAAAGTTTGTAGTATTTCACCTCTTCACTAACGTTCATACGCCACATTATTTTTTTGAGGTTTTGATCTTCTTCCGCAACAAGTATTTGACGATACATCTTTATAATATCAGCCGTGAATACAAATACATTTAGCGATAAACTTTTCGTGGTTTTTGCCGAATCAACACTACCCGCAGTTTTGTGGTACTGCTGTCGGGTTTCAGTACATAATGATATGGCATAAAATAATTGGGTCCAAGAATTTCCGGCAAAGGAATTTCCTTCATGTGTTTTAAGTCCAGGTATTCTTGCAAAAACTGATCATACTGCTTTTTCAACGTAGGTAATTTTGCCTATTTCCTTTCCATTGCTAGGAGTCTTTTAACGGCTAATGATTTTGACTCACCGAGGAGCGAAGCTTCGCCCAATAATGGTAAATTTACTGTAAATCGACAACTAGAGTCTCGATTGGTCGTAGCCTTAAAATATTCTTCGCATCTTTTGTCTGTTGTTGACAATATATTTGGACTAGAGCATTCTTCCAGTTCCCAAAACTTCTGTAGCTGACGTTCCATGCCTATGTTGGATATTCCACAGAATGGGGTGCAGTTGAATACTTACCAGAACTACCCAGCCGAACGTAGTATTCTTTAGAATAGGTCGTTTGTCCAATAACCGAATTTTACCATTTCTTATGATTTCTCCGTAGATTTCCACCCGTAAAAGAATGTCTATTCTCCCTGGATTGTTGAATTGTTGATCAGCTAATGTAATATTTTCCGGTATGTTCCAGTGATCTGTATTGATGTAATATTGCGGTTGATTGTATGTAGTTTCTTTAATTGCGTATACCTCCAGTCGGGTTGTGAAATATTTATCAATGGATTATAGTGATATATCTTCTTTAATAGTATATTAAGCAACAAGGGCGGTAACTAGCCCGTGGTGACAGTAAACGCACTTGCTTCGCTCGTGCGTCTAAACCTGCCACCGTGGGCAATCGGCTAGTTACCGCCCGTGTTGCGTATGCTATTTTTCATTACAAGTGCGGCGCGGGGATTGTTTAGAGCGAGGGTTGAGGACGGGTAGTTGGGGGTGAGGAAAACGGGGGTTTGGGGGCGGAGCCCCTTGTTAAAAAAAGGAGCCCCGTTTCTTTTGTATGGGTATGTTTAGTTATATTCGAACATTAGTGATGTGTAAGCATAGAGGTATATACAGAAGACGGCAAAAGAAGAATATGTTGAAGCCGGAAGCTTTACATTTTGCGCTTGTGTGCTGCCACATAGGCACGAACTTATTTCGAAAACGGGGGCAAGATATTTCACTCAAAATAAATGCATATTAAGTTATTGGAAATGAGTAAATCTAACAATATTCGATGTTGTATACATAACTGAAATGTGTTTATGTCTCAAACGTTGTAAATATTGTCTCAATAATTTGGTTCCTGAAAATTGTATTAATAATTGTATTGTATTGATAATTGTATTGTATATTATATATATATATATATATATATAAATATATACGTATATATTCATATATGTACACATATGCATATACAGAGGTGGCCAAAAGTGATCGGACAATACAAGAAACAAGCAATAAAATACTTTTACGAGCATAAGCTTTGAAATGAAATAAAAATTTTTCCCTTATATAAAAGTCACTTGTATTCTCAATTAATTGCACAATAAAATAAAAGAGAAATAAAAAGATTTCCACAAGAAAATTAACAACTAATTCAAATTCACATTGCATCAAGTGGACAAAAGTAATCGGACGTTCAATTGTAATACTTTTCTTTCTGATGATTCCATTAGAACATAGGCTTTTAATATCTAGTTGCGTATCCTTTTTGTTTTATAACTTCTGTTAACCTATTGGGCATAGACTGTACCAACTTACGGGTAACGTCAGGAGTAATGTTGTCCCATTCTTCTAATAACACCATCTTCAGTTGACTTTTATTAGTAATGTGATGGTTCCTTATTTTTTTATCCAGATGATCCCAAAGATGTTCGATGGGATTTAGGTCTGGGGATTGCGGTGGGGTTTTTAATTGACCAGGAGTGTTGAAAAGGAGCCACATACGAACATCATGAGCTGTATGCTTTGGGTCATTATCTTGCTGGAACAAATAATGACCATCAAGACTCAATTTTTGTGCACTTTTTTTCAAATTTTCTTTCAAAATCGACAAGTAACCTAGTTTGTCCATAGGTTTGTCAATGAAAATAAGTTCTCCTACACCGTTGGCAGCCATGCAACCCCAGACCATTACACAGCCACCTCCGTGTTTTACTGTATGTTGAACGTTTTTGGGATGAAGCTCACTATTTTGAGATCTCCACACCAACAACCTGCCGTCGGAGTGGTAGATATTAAACTTACTCTCATCAGAGAATATTATACGAGTCCAAAAGTCGAGCGGCTTGCTTTTAAATTCTTTTGCAAAGCATAATCTTTTCTTCTTATTAACTTTGCTAATTAGTGGTTTCTTTCGAGGTACTCTCGCTTGATAACCAGCACGGCTGAGAGCTCTACGAATAGTCCGGGCACTAACATTGGTACCATTTACATCTGCTAATTGATCCCTAATACTTCTGGACGTTGTAGTCGGATTCTTTTTAACAATTCTTAAAATTTTTCGTGCGTCTCTCTCTGTTAGTTTACATGGTCGACCACTCCTAATTTCGTCTTCCACCTGATTATTTTTTCTGAACCGTTTCACGATATCGAAAACTGTCGAACGACTTCTTCCAATTATTTTTGATATTTCAGAAAAGGATTTATTCTCTTTATACAACTTTATTATAACTTTTCTTTCATTTATACAGGTTTCTTTGCGATTCTTAGCCGTGTTTAACTTTCTTCACTTAACAAACTGACAAGTAAATGACTGATATCAGAAAAACACATATCAACATATAATTAGGGGAATTCCCTTTTAAACTCGGAAATGAAAAGAATTGCTCCAAACTTCAATGACTAATTTCACACTTTTCAAAATGTCCGATTACTTTTGTCCACTTGATGCAATGTGAATTTGAATTAGTTGTTAATTTTCTTGTGGAAATCTTTTTATTTCTGTTTTATTTTTTTGTGCAATTAATTGAGAATACAAGTGACTTTTATATAAGGGAAAAATTTTTATTTCATTTCAAAGCTTATGCTCGTAAAAGTATTTTATTGCTTGTTTCTTGTATTGTCCGATCACTTTTGGCCACCTCTGTATATATGTATATATGTATTTATATATATATATATATATATATAGATATAGATATATATAGATATATATATCTGTATATAGATATATCTATATATATCTATATCTATATATATCTATATCTATATAATGTATATATTATATATATATATATATATATATATATATATATATATATATATATAATATATACATGTATTGCATATATTATATGGAAGCATTTATAGATATGTATATATATACATGTATTGCATATATTATATGCAAGCGTTTATATATATATATATATATATATATATATATATATATATATATATATGCCACCATTTAATTGATAACAAATTTGCGCTTATCTTCAACTTATCCCTTACATTGCAACATTTCCATGTAACCCAAGAGGTAGTTGCTTTACACGTTTTTTTAAAGAGGTGTCGCCAGTAGCCCTAATCCTCACCGCTGATCTACGTTAAAATAATTAATAAGATCACAATAATTTCCAATAAAATTAAAATAATTTTGATAAAATGTAAATAATGTAAAATATGAAGATTTTGTATGACTTATGTTTAATATTTATTAATGCCTTAGAAGGCTAGAATGGCTTAAAGTAAAGGCTACACTTTAAAATTACAATAAACTATCATTGGCCGCGAAATAAAATCATTTTTGTGTAAAAGTTCCTGTAATATTGTAAGTGCTCACTTTCAGTTTTCGCTATATGCTTTAATCGTTTAAAGGTATCTCTTAATAATTATTTTCATCAATATAGATCTATGTTATGACAATTCTACGCTATGATAATTCAAATCTAACAGTCAACTTTCGAAATAAAATCAAGTGCCCCCCAAATCTTTGAATCCGACGGCTATGGTACAAAATCACAAAAACACGAACTATTTCCACATTTTATCTGTGAAATTGTAGTAATTGAAACTTAAAATTTCACACACAGCTTCCGATATGAATAACTCATAAAGTTTTCATGGGTTAGTCTACCGAAACAATGGTACTGCAGGGTATTTTGAAAGAATTCAGCAAATAGGTGAATTCGAATATGGGACCCGGTCACAGAAATAAATATAATTTTCACTTAAAATGGTTGTTTTTTTGTAAACATTACACTCAGAACCATTCTCTGCACATATTTTTATTAAGTCACAACAAAATAAAAGAACTAAAAGCATTAATTTAAAAGAAAATGGATCAATTTTTTAAGCACAAACAGTGGCGGTTTATCGTCCATCGAATACATTTCACCCGAAAAATATCACTTGCACTCCGAATTGAAAATTCATTTTTTCACCAAAAATTTATTGCTTCGTAGCGATCTTATATCTTATATCGTAGCGAAAATTATATCTCCATTCAATGGAGCACTATAGAAAAATAGCAAAACACGAGATAATTTGTCTAATGATTACATAAACTTACCTAAAATATGACGTTGCCCGGTTTCCACTTTCCTGCAACTGGGTTTTAAAACAAATCACGCACTGATACGGCATGTTAGGCCACTTCTAATTCACTTTTGTTATTTTTGACAAAAATTAAAAATTTTCCGCGGTTAACGCGATTTGTCTATGTTTCAGACTAGAAACGTCAAATCACATCTTAACGTCAGCTGATCTATCAATTTTCGAAAGTAGGGGTGTGCAAATTTGTTTTCGGTACTAAATGTCCACTGAAAGTGTTAAAATATGAGGTTTGAAGACAGTGAAATAATAAGCATGAGTCGATATTTTAAGACCAACACAATTTATTAATACAATATCTGATTTCCTCAGTGGTCAAATTGTAACTAACTTATTATTATAAGAGTGAACAGAATAGATGCTCATCGTGAGCTACACGCATACATTTACAGCGCTTGTTTATTGTGCTCACGCACTTCGCTATCCCTAACAGAAAGCATTCAAATTGTGGCGCGAAACTAATATTTTATCAATTAAATTTAATTAAAATGAAGACAGTTGCTTGCTATTTTAAAGTTTTATTTCTAGAGGATAATGGTATCGCATTTATGTATCTAGAAATCAAAATTTGAAGTTGATTTCTGATTTCGAAAATGATTTCGAAGAGCTTTGACGTTTACACATTCCTTATAAAGCTATCAGCTAAAATGTGCAAAAGCTTTCGAAAATGATCGTATATGCATACGAAATATTTGGATGTATTAAGCGGCTTCACTGTCTTCTATGAGAAATAAAAGCTTGCCGCCTTCTGTATATACCTCTATGTGTGTAAGTTAATGACTCCTCCTTTTTCTAATTTGACTTTTTTCACAACTTCCGTGTCTTAAAGTTCTTCCTGGCTTTTACATTCTTCTTCGGAATCATTCGTTTTATCACTAATATATTCTTCTATTATTTCGTACCATATCATTTGGTTTTATGGGAATCGTGTATTTGTTTTCCGTTTAAATAATACTTTACGTTATCTGTAAAGTGTTACACAGATGTTCGACATAAAAAAATGGTCCAAAGGAATGATAGCTAAAAAACATTTGAATTTGCTTTCATTTTATATGTCTGTGGGTTATTCTTAATCCTCCGTGGGTTATTCAAAATTTCACGTGTTTTATAGTCTCTACCCTCAGAGTGGGCAATTGGTGAGCTACCGTCCTAAAACCCGTGCGATAACCAAGTAGTTACCCCGCACGTGTGATGAAAATGTTCTTTAAATGTGTTCTTGGCAACTTGAAAATGCAAGAGTGTATTGTGTTTTCTACCGCATTTCCGATATCCTCGCGATAAGCACTTTTTTAGATGTGTCTTTTTTTCGAACAATTTGTTCATAAATCTAGCTCTCGAGATTTTTCAATTCGTTGCGCTCGTATCAATTTAAGAAATGATTAGCAATGATAAATTGCATGTGCATTTTTACAGAGAGGGCATTATGGATCTTGGCTTGTTCCTATGAACGATGATTGCTTAGTTGGCTTGTTTGATTGTTTAGATGAACCTGCTCTTTGATTCAGTGTTTCCAATGTCTAGAATCTTATTTCAATGAATTTGAGTAACTCGTCCGATGACGGTAGTTCCCGTGGCGATGCAATGTTTTTTCGTACAATATGTACGAAGTCTTGTCCAATTTCTTGAGTACCGTATTCACTATTATTGGATCCCAATGCTCTGTTGCTGAAATACCTACAGTTTGTACGCTGAATAGACATTCTTTTGTTGTATCATGTAATAATCTGAGTGCTAATGCTGACTCAGATGTTATCGCTGATTGGGCCATTAACTTATCTAGTAAAGCATTTACTAGTAATCGCTTATTTGCGTATCTGTTATTAACCATATCCCAAGCAACGATATGTTGCTATTAGAAATGGGTAAATGCATTACTAGCTTTGCTGCTTCTACTATTAAGTTCATTTTTAGATACCAGAACATATGGCAATTTTCTATTGGTTGGTCGTGTACCATTTGCTTGAACAGGTCTGCTAATTGGGGCCATTTAATGTATTCCCCATCAAGTTTTTGGAGCTCTATCTTTGGAAGTTTTAACTTATTTATTGCTGGTGGTATGCTACCGCTAGATTCTGTCTTCTTTATACTGCTATTTAAGCCGATAAGAAGTGCCTCACTTTGACTTTGCAAATCAAAATATTCTTGCAAGTTGTATGCCGCGGTTTCAATATTGTCAACTGATTCCCAGATCAAATAGTGAGTTTTTTCAATATCTGACCAGGTTTTTATCAGTTTTTCTTTCTTTAGCTGTAAGTATTCTAAAGGTTGATTGCTGGTGACACGTATTTTCAACCAAATGTTTTAATGCAACTATCAATGCTTGTTTCTTTTTCATATGTCGAGATATATCAGGACTTTCAGATTTCAATGCAACCTTTTGTGTAGATTCATGCTCGTGATTCGAACTTGCACGAACTTCTTCAAATGATTGAGTCTTTACATACTCAAGTACAGCCATCACCTCTGATCGGAACTTCTCTAGAGCTGTTTGTACTGTTCTGTGGTAATCTTTAAGGAAATATGTGTGATCAAGAGACATACCCGTGATATCTCGTATCTCATTATCATTCTTCTCAAATTTTTCCCAAACACTTTGGACCACAGTTAGTCTATCTTCCAAATAGGAAATTGTTTTCTTATCAGGTGATTGTTCATGATAAGCTTTCATGATTTTCTCGATCTCTTTTCCGAGACGAGATTGTTCTATTGCTAATGACTCCATCATTAGTTTTTTTTTTGTTTTTAAAAAACTTTCAGAGGACTGGAAGTTTTTTACTGAAAAAAAAACAAAGAACTGTTTTTTTTTTACTGAAGTTCAATGTTTTTGAATTTTCGAAATTCAATTGTTGGGAACTTGCGTTCTTTCAACAGGGGTCACCAAAAAATGTTCACGCTTGAGTAATAAGATAGTAGGTTACTGTACTACTAATAACCGCATCGAACCTTTAAGTCTATGTATATGGCAGGTTACTCTACCAATAGATTAGAAGGGGTATAGTAGAAGTGAAACACTCGACGTCTCATCAACTACTTTTCTTTATTTGACAATTAACAACTATATATACAAAAATCTTGCTTACTCTAATTTTACATAAATGTTCATTTCACACAAAAAACTACGAACTAATTAGTTCGGAATAACTGCACAATAATTTTCCCATGGATGAAAGAAATTTGATTTGAGGAATTTTGCTGGCAGAATGTCTGTTTCAGAAAAGTTTTGTGTGGGAAGATTATTGTGCCATTGAAAAACAATTTTTTTTTTGCTTTTTTTTGAAATGAATATGCGTACTTTACTTAATGCTTAAACACTAATAACAAATGAGATATGTAGACAATCGAACTGAAATAGTTTTTGCTTTAGAAAATGTAGTGTACACTTTCGAAAGTTTTGAGTATTTCAATGAACTTAAGAGTTCAAAACATTGTATATAATATATAAAAATAATAGAGAATTAGTTGAAAATTTAAAATGGAAACATTAGAAATCGTCCGAAACGAAAAGGTTTAAATTTGAAATTATAAACATATATCGCGAGAAATTTACCCCCAAAAGGGAGAGGGGAGAGAGAGTTCGTATGCGTCAGCAAACGCCCCAAATAAAAATCATTCCAACATGAGTGTAACATGTACGTTTGATGCAGTAATTCTGGATCCGCGAAAAACTTCATCGTCTTGTAAAATTTGCAAACCTTTAAAAAATCAAAAAAGTCAGACCCTGTGTTCAGTTAAATGCCTGTCTAAAGTGACGCGCACTCTTAAAAAAGCAACAGTTCTTTAACTCGCTTTGATCCTCGACCCCCATCAGCCCACGCAACGGCTTAGCATTACAACTGTTCTTGAGAATGGTCGCGAACTTAAGTGGTTTGTCAACAGCCGAAGGCGTAAACAGTAACGTAAATTCCCCGACGAACACATTCAAGAAGCCCTCTTTCCGCCTCGAATACATCAACGAAGACTTCTTGAATTTTTTGTACTTCAAAGCTCGATATGTATATGCAAAAATGTATCACGCGAAATAATGCGACAATGTATCACGCGTATTAGCCGTTACACTCGATAGCCAGAAGCTTCCGCAATACAAGACCAGGCAGTTTTAGAGTCGATGTTTTATCTTCATCAACGTGAACCCCATTTTCCATCACATTATTCTTGGCATTGGTAGCTGTCCTTTTTTCTCACAAAACAATATCTATTCGCAAAAAAATCGATATCTATTTTTAGATAGATATTTCGTAATATATATCTAAAACCATTCTAAGAAATCGCAATTTATGTTGTGCAATCAGTAACCACTGCTTGGTCCAATGCGAGCGGAAATAACCTTGATCTGTAAAATGTAATTATAAAGCAACAAAAAGACTTACAGAAAAAATTTTTATTAGTGGAATAGACAATTCTCCCGCATGCACCTTAAGTGACAGAAAGAGTCATCCGGAAGACTACTCGGGGTGTCCTAAACGAAAAAAATTATAGGAAGGGTGGGTGCTTGGATAATAAACGGACGTTCTCGGTAACAACTTCACCCGCCCCATGTAGAACTGAGCCACAAATAACGAGAAAATTGAAGAACATATAAAGCCCTGATTCCTACGATATAGTCAAAAGCGACGATAACGTAATACAAACAAAGCTAGTACAGTTTCTAAAATGAGAAACAAAAGAGCACATAGGAATGTCATTTTCACTAGGACAGATGATGCCGTTTCAACTTTCTTTCATCGTACAGAAGATGACATTAAGAACTAGGTCAAATACGTCTTTCCCAGGCATAAGGCTCTGGAATGAAATCTAAAATTTTCCAGCTTAAACTCTATCACATAACAATAGAGAACAGAAAATTTACAATATTGGAGTTCGTATTAAGTATGTCTTTATGACGTAACATAACGCATATATTCCATTGATATGAACTACTTAATATTCCACGATAAACGTATATTTTTGAATAGAAAAATAGAACCAGAGCGTCCAGACATTGTTTTGGTGAAAGAAGCAACATGAAATGAACGTTACAAGATACGTGTAGATGAATACCAAATACAGAATAAGGAAAATCAAGCAAAGGAACAGCTTCTATTTACAGTCACTAACAATTAACTCATGCACACTAACCACACTTCACACCAAACGGCAGAAATACTAAAATCATGTTAGGATCTAACTGTATTCTATATTAAATTTGTACTACTTTATACTAGGCGAAAGGCAACATAATTATTCGAACCCGTTATTCTAGGCGACGATACCAGATTTCTCCACGTTAATACTGGGAGCACTTCACCCGGAATGCCAATGTAGTGCCAACGCACTACAATATTTATCTTACAAATTATTACACGCGGAGTTCCCAACCTATACAAGAAATGGATCATTCTTAGATGACCTCTTTATTTTAAATGACCTCTCAGGAAATTGAAGCACTTAGAAATTCAAACATTCCAGTCCATATTTCGCGACTATAGCATTAATCTGAGTATCCTTATCAATAATCAAACCTAATCTGCTCCCATTAATATCGTAACTCTTATCAGATAAACTGAGAGGAATTGTAGAACTACCACGTCAATTCCCGTTGTGAATCGAATATTATCAATATTATCGTATATTATACAAAACCGAACTAGATATTCACACACGGGGCCTCACTAACTCCTTAAAATCCAATAACATCCACTTGAGTAAAAATTGAACAAAAGCGAAATGAGAAAAAATGCAGCTGTATATCAGTGGAAAAACATTTCCAGAACAAACGAAACATATTTTCAGAACAACTAGCTCCCAAAAAAAACACTCCTATATTCTCCAACTCCAGATCATTGACAAAAATCACATCGGCAATGAAAACCAACCTGGAATAAATCAATATCCTAACGTGAATGTTACGGAGAACTTTTATAGAAGTTCATGCAGCAGCAATCTTCAGATTACAATTCAAAAATATGGAGACATAAATCAGGGATTGAAAATAATATCATAATAGTACCACAACTCCAATGAAGATACATAAAGATATGAAATTAATTTTAAGACACCGCCTAAAAACGAGTAGACCGGGTATGGGAATACGTTACACTTAATGCACCCTACGCAAAGTCGAAGTCAAGATCAAGATCAAACGTACGCGGTAAACACATTAAACAAAGAAGATAAAACAAATCTAAAAAAAATATTTAAAAATACTTTATGGCACAAAGGATCTTTGAATTTAAACATTCTACTATTCAACATACTTAGATCTCTGTGACAGATCCATCAATTTCAATATACCTTGCCACTGCATCGTCAGCGTTTCGGTGACCCGCCAAATTTGCGTTCACAGTCACAGAATTCGCGATGTAATTCCGAATAAGCTTTTAATAAAAATATCGACCGTCTGTAATGACTCTGAAATATAAATGACCGCGCATCTGTACCCCAGATCTTCGCGGTACACAAAGATAAAATACGATAAATTGACAACAGTGACAACAAATTGCAAACAATTTATGGCTCTTCATCACAAATCCAATTACTTGGGCGCCGTCACATAAAAAAGGACGGCCTATGGAAGGAAAGAATTTGGTGTTTTTGAAAAAAATTAAATTTTTTTGAACCTTCCTGGCGAATATCCTGGTATCCTTATATCCTCCAGATGATAACCTAGTCTAGATTAGCCGCGCCGTGAACGTACATTACAGCGGAGTACTTGGATTTGCTTCGATGCCTTTTCACTTACCGTACTGATTTTGGATATCCTAAATAGGATGCTGGCTGATCATACATACCGCTTTTCGCACAGTATAAATGTTTTCTATGGCTTTTTTTCTGTTGGCTACATCGCGCAGTTTGCTGCTAAATTACCGAATCAATAATATCTATAGCACTGCTAAACTTCTTTTTTTAGGGGCATTCCACATTACGACTCTATAATTCAAGTATCTTATTTATTACAGAGGACTGTATAAGGTAACATTACTTTGTTTACAGCCGACCTCTTCGTTGCGAAATTTATCCAGTTTTAGCATTTCGGTTCATGACGAAATATGTTAATGGTTGGAACCATTTTATTTTTCGGATTCATTTTTATGGGAGCATCGTTGGGGTTTTCCCCATGCTGGAATTCTTATTCTTAACATAATGTACGAAATTGCCTTCGCATTGTCCCAAATCGATTTTCATTGATTTTTCCTGCATTGCAACCAGATCTTAATAATAGTTCTGCCGCTCATTGGCAGCACTTCTACTAAGTATTTCTTCCATGTTTTCTTGTAATTTCGCAATATTCTTTATTATTTTATTATCTTTGCCTGAATTGGTTTAGAAACTTGAAAAGGGAGCTTATCAATGTCTTCTGTTTAATAAGAGGTGTATAAATAAAATAAAACTTACCAATAAACTCTGAATTAAATTTATATATTTACAATGTATGTAGTAACTGAAATAAAACACTAGAGAGGAGATCAATAATCACTAGCAAAAAAAAATAAATCAATATATTATAACAAAAATACCGTTTTATCTTGCAGTCCTGAAACTAATGCTATACCTACGATACCTTTGATCGTTTTACAAAACTGATAAATGTCAAATTATTGGCCGTCAAGGCATAGTTGTTTGGCTCACTGTAAGCACACGTGTTTTTACGCGAATTGCATTGGTAATTCGATTTGCGTTTTAACTTAGGACAAGTGGCACAGGTTCTCAGTGTTTTTAGCCGGTCCTCGGAGTTTTGTGGGTCAAGTGGCAAATCATTACCGAATATACGCACTAAGTTAGCTCATATGTCGCGTGGAATGTGATTAATATCAATTCTGTGTTGCAATACCGCGCTTCTGGCCAATATTTTTATAAATTGTCCTCAATCAACAGTACAGCTTGATATAAAACATTTACATCCACTTTAGTTATATCCATTCGATAAAATATCACCATAGGCCACTTTCACGTTCAGCGCCTGCAATGTTGATGGAGCACTTTTATCTATCTCATCATTTCCTCCCTTTGTCAAGGCGTAATAAACAATAATTTCAATATTTATAAAGAAAGGTGGAAAGAGCTCAAGCTGGTTTCGAACACGCGTCCCTGCCGCTTCTCATCAGGTGCCAACTCACAGGCTGGGACGCGTCGATTGGCACTACCAGCTCATGGGTCGGCACCCATGAGTCTTCGCTGAGTTAGCTTAGCAAGGGTATAAATCACTTATAAGTTCTAAGTGAAAATGGAAAAATTGATCTACCAAAACTTCTGAAATTAATAATTTCAAGTTTGCCTCTATTTTCATCAGTAGACTAAACTGAACAGACAGCTTATTCTTTCTTTGCCATACGTGAGAAATCAAAGTCCAATCAAATATTGGTAAATTCTACTGCTGGAGTGTAGATCACAGCTAGTGTAGATACAGCTCTTAATTTAGATCAGAAGGACTCTTTGGGAGTTTCCTTTTCTTTTTTACAGTACGGACTCAATTTTTTAATGCATCTACTAATTCAATGCATGTGTGAACCAATTTTCGAACGTTACATTCCGGCTACTACCGTCTATGAGTTTTGTCAAGTGAATCACTGTTTGTGATGGAAACAAAAACTTCTTTTCTTCGTTTGTCAAAGTATTATTCATTATTCGAACATTATATTTTACATTATTCGAACATGTCACAGTATCATCATCAGAGCCTTTACAACTGTAAACATTGCCCATTATAACAATAATTGGAATGGCATCGCACATTCACTTGGATGGTTTATTTCGCATACACCTGACAAAATAAGGGCTAAAAAAAGCTATAAACATTTCATCGATAGGTGTACTATTTTCAATATAGTATAGGATTCGGCAGTTATTCACAAATTCCGAATATGTTGGAAATCGCACCGTTACACTCGATAGCCAGAAGCTTCCGCAATACAAGACCAGGCAGTTTTAGAGTCGATGTTTTATTTTCATCAACGTGAACCCCATTCTATGGGCTATGTTGACATAGTCAAGAAACAACGGAGGAATTGCTGCAACTTGAACCGTTGCGATCCGTGGATCTGCATTTCTTTACGTTGAATGTCGTTTAACCAGCGGAATCTCATGTAAGCCATTAAGGGTGATGGTTACTGGTTCTTTTTGTTTAAATTAAGTTGAAGTTGGAATTAAGTTGAGTTTTTGAAAGAGAGAATAAGAAGTTCTCGCGAATGTAGGCTAAGATTATTTTAACGAAATCATAAAAAGTATATGAAATAAGCTGCGAAATTACAAAATGCAATAAATAGTTGCGCAATGCGATTGTTTTACGTGGACAATGCGAGTGTTGTACATTTTTGCGGTCAATTCGGGGTTTTCTTTGCCCCTACATTTTATTTTCCGGAAACTCAAGTTAAAATTATTTCCTAAGTTGTAATTTTAAGCGACAACTTAAAGGCGGGCTTCGTTGACTCGGGCGACGAACCGGTATCATCAGCTGTGATATGAAGTGGGCACAGCTTTACAACAGGTTTTATTATGGTTGACGTATTGGTTTTTACGGTAGCTACTCTGGCAATTCCATCTGATCCCTGATGAAGCTTGATGATTCGCCCTGGTGGCCACTTTGCAGGAGGGTACCGTTCATCAGTGATGAGAACAATACTTCCTTCTTTGATTGAATTCGATCCTTGTTTCCATTTGTAGGTGGTTAGATACTTCTGGAGATATTCTTTAGACCACTTGTTCCAGAAGCTTTGAGTCATAAAGGAAAGATGCTGCCATCTGGACAGTCGTGAGACTTTTAGGTGTTGAAGACTGGGTTCAGGAATTAAATTGATAGCATGACCAACGAGGAAATGTCCTGGAGTGAGAACATCCAGATCATCTGGATCATTCGTAAGTGGGCATAACGGTGTGGAGTTGAGAATTCCCTCAATTTGACATAGTATTGTTGAGAACTCTTCATATGTCAGCAGTTGTTCTCCTACGATTCGACGAAGATGGTGTTTCATTGATTTGACACCTGCCTCCCATCTTCCTCCAAAATGAGGTGATGATGGAGGGTTGAAAATCCATTTTGTACCTTGGTTTAAAATAATTTAGCTGATTTGTTGTAATTCATCTGACTGTTGACTGAAAAATTTTCTTAGTTGAGCGTCCGCTCCTTTGAAATTCGTCCCACAATCACTGCTGAGTGTGACACAGATGCGACGTCGCGATGTAAATCTCTTGTAGGCTGCTATGAAAGCTTCTGTAGAGTAGTCGGTGACGAGTTCGAGATGCAGTGCTGATGTTGATAAGCAGACAAACAGAGCAACCCATGACTTATAGATTTTGGCTGAAAGGCCTCTCCACGTCTTTGTGATGAATGGTCCAGCGTAGTCAACACCCGAGTGGAGGAATGCTCGACCTGGAGTTACTCTAGATGGTGGAAGTTGACCCATGACGTGAGTTGCTGTCTGAGCTCGGTACCGGATGCACTTGGGACAACCTTTGATGAAAGCTTTGATGGGATGTCGTCCTCCAATTATCCAGAAAGTTTGCCTAATATACGCAAGTGTTTCCTGCGTTTATCCGTGCATGGTTTTCTCGTGAGCATCTCTGATGATTAAGGTTAACAGCTTGGATTCCTTTGGTAAAATGAATGGATGTTTGGAATTCATTGGCAACAGTGAATTCCGAAGTCTGCCGCCTAGTCTGAACTCGCAAAAGACCTTGTTGGTCGATGAACGGAAATAGTTTCACTAAAGGGTGAGATTTAGGCAGGTTCATTGATCGTCGCAATAATGATAGTTCGGTCATAAAGTTGTATTGTTGGGTGATTCTGACCCAGTACTTCATGGCGTCTTCAAGTTCACTCGGAGTGAGTGGAACGTCGATGCCTGGTGATGCTATTTTTTTAAAGCGGTTGATTATTCTCCGACACATTGCTGTTATTCTTATTAATTTGTGATATGAGGAAATTCTATACAATAGCTCCCAGCTGGTTGCCATCATAGTGGTGTGAACAATAGCTGGCGTTGACGATGGTCGTTCCTCCAAATCTTCTGGGGCATAGTGTTGTCTTTTTGAGGATGTGGTTGGCCAGTTAGTATCTTCTTGTTGTAACCACGACGGTCCGGTCCACCAAAGCGGATGATTTTTTAATTCAGTTGAAATAACACCCCTAGAGGCGCAGTCTGCTGGGTTCTGGTCTCCAGGGACATGTCTCCATTGAGCATTAGGGAGCATTTCTTGAATTAGACAGACTCGATTGTGGATGAATTATTTCCACCGTGATGCGTGGTTCCTAATCCAGGTGAATGTGATGGATGAGTCTGTCCAGAGGTAACACGGTATTTGCTGGAGTTTTAGAATTTCGACGCATTTGGATGTTAATTTTGTCAACAGGACTGCTGCTGATAATTCTAGACGTGGGATGGTAACTCGTTTCAATGGTGCAACCTTGGTCTTGAAGCAGATAATGTTGGAGATGATTCTATCGTTTCGTCGAGTGACACAGTAGACTACTGCTGACATAGCTAGTTGAGATGCGTCGCAGAATCCGTGGATTTCAAAAGTTGCAGCTGACGAAATTCCAAGCCAACGAGGAATGCTAATGGTCTCCAGTCCTTGTAATGACTCGAGAATGGTCATCCATTTTTTATGTTGGGTTGGAGGAAGTTGGTCGTCCCAATGCAGCTTGATGGCCCAAAGCTCTTGCATAAAGATATTGGCGGTGATGAAAATTGGAATCACCAATATGATTTTCGTCGTAACCCTTTGATGATCACTTATGACAGCTTCGCAATTTAAAACTAACTAATATATTTATGGCTTTATTGCTTTTCTTTATTCAAACAATGTACCCTGTCCCTTCATTTTGTACCATGTACGAATTGTTTATAACATTTAAACAAATATTCAAAATGTGCCAGCCAGATGTATTTTACGATCCTACTTCCACCACATCACAATCTTCTTAAACCCACCCTTTATTTGCTTTCCTCTAGTTATTCTTTTTGCGAAACTTACCAATCCGTATCTAAACCAAGTTTTCCTCAGACCCAGAATTTCCCTTCAAGAAGTAGTCTAAATTCGTTACTCGAATCGAAGGTTTATATCGAACCGACATACCCAACAAGAATCGGCGGTCAAAGGCGTTATGTAAAAGTGTATCGTTTTAATTTGTACATTAAAAAAAGGAAATAAAGTGAAGTGATTATTGTTGTGAACGAAATGTTTAAATCTTTTCAACTAACCTCTCCAACTACCTATAATCACTTAGTTGCAATTATAGGCAATTGCTCATGACTTGATTTCTCAACAAGTTATTTGAGCAATAAACATTTGGTCCGTCGAGCCGGATATATTCCATTATCGTGTTAACTGAAAAAATCGAACTCGAGTTCAGTGAAAAGTGAACAAAATACACTTAATAAGCAGCAGCATAATTCAAGGCTTAACAGCAGTATATTCACGGCTCAACAGCAGCATCATCATTCAAGGCTCAACAGCAGCACATTCAAGGCTCGACAGCAGCATATTTACGGCTCAACAGCAGCAACATCATCTAAGGCTCAACAGCAGCACATTCAAAGGTACAACCGCAACATCATCTTAGGCTCAACAGTAGCACATTCAAAGACTCAACCGCAACATGATCTAAGGCTTATCGGCAGCATCTCATTCACATCCTATAACGTTCAAAATGACTGACGCTGCCACTCTTAAAAGTCTCGCGATGAATAGTTTCGTAAAAATTATCGACAGCTAGATCGAATTTCCTGATACACGCGACTCTGACTTTTTACAAACATCACTTGAAACGTTAGAACGAAATTTCGATATGATTTTATGATATTCAAAATCAAATTGAAGAAATTAACCCGGAGGAAATGGAAAAAAGAGAAGAGTATGAAAACGCATATGACCATGCCAAAGGCCACGCTAGAAAACTCTTAAGAGAATCTAAAGCAATAAATACACCGACAAATTTGCAACAAGGAGATCCAGTACCATAAACAGTCTCTAAGATCTATCAAATCAATGAATTAAGTGTCAAATTACCAACTATTACATCATTCAACGGATCAGTAGACGGTTGGCCAACTTTCATCGATAATTTTACAAGAGTCATCCATGATGAGTAACGCTAACCCGCTATAAGAAAATTTCAATATTTAAAATTGTCACTAAAGGGAAGCGCCGCCGCAACATTTGATTCCCTCATAATAACAAGAAAATTACAAACTTACGCTAGACATATTAAATATGATATGAATGTCGGACCCTAATCGACACTTGCGCCACCTCTAGTTTCATAACGGAAAATTCTGCACTAAAACTCGGATTTCAAAGTCAAGAATGTTCAATACAAATTAGCGTTCTTGATGACCTACCGTATCAAAGGGTATGATCACAACAACCATCCTTTCACGAACTATAAATTTTCATAGACTTGCAACATTTTTAATTGTCCCAATCATTGCTAATTTCGTCCCACAAGATCCAATACAACGCAATTTGATTAAAATTTCTAAAAACATTCAACTCGCAGATCCCAATTTTCACAAGGTCGCTCCAGTCGATATGCTTTTAGGCACAGACATTGCACTTTCTCTATTATCACTTGGAATAATTAATTTATCGCCTGAAAGCGGACCCGAACTATTTTGCAAAAAACCAAATTTGGATGGGTGATCGGGGGGAGTGCACCGGCTGCACGACCACCTCGATCGAGCACTTGCCATCTTTCCACAGATCTGCAATTCGACGTATCGAAATTCTGTGAGATTGAGGAATTCCCAGTCACAACTTCAATAACAGATACAACATGCGAAGAAGATTTTCTAAATGATGTAAAGAGACGAGAGGATGGAAGATATATTGTCGCCTTACCTTTTAATGGAAAACAATCCATACTCTGCGAATCCTTATCCATGGCCCGTAAACGACATCACAGTTTAAAACGAAAGCTAGCATGTAATGCAGAATTAAGGAAGCAATGCCACAATACATTGATTTTGCGGGAATACATTGATCATGGTCATTTATCCGCTATTAAAATTTCTCAGGCAAATGCGTCCAGATTCTATTTGCCCCATCATGCCGTCATAAAATCAGGTATTTTAACTACAGCTGTGCGGGTAGTATTCGACGGTTCTGCAAAGAGCTCTACAGGGGTATCATTAAACGGCACATTAATGGTTGGCCCAACAATTCAATCCGATTTAATTACTTTGGTGTTACGTTTTCGAAAATACTCAATAGTCATCACCGGACACATAGAGAAAATGTATCGTCAATTCTTCATTAACGAAGATGAGCGACAATATCAAAGAATACTATGGACCAACTCAATGGGCGAGGAATAAACTTATCAATTAAATACAGTCACTTTTGGACTTTCATGTGCACCCTTTCTTGTTATCTGTTGTCACCCTATCTTGTTATCAGCCGACATTCATGCAGAATGGAAACAATATCATCAGCAATTATCAATTTTGAATGACATCACCTTCAAGAGATTAATAACGATCAAAGATCCAGTAAAAATCGAGCTCCACGGATTCTGGGACGCTTTTCAAAGGGCATACGGTGCCTGCATATACGTCAAATCTTTTTGTGCAAAAAAAATCACTTCTTTGTGCAAAATCGCGAGTAGCCCCATTGAAGCCAACTACTATTCCACGTTTAGAATTATGAGGAGCACTACTGCTTACTTATCTAATTACATATGCATAAACGGCAGTACAAATAGATGTTCAAAGAATTATATGTTGGACAGATTCCACTACTACATTGGCTGGGAGTAAGTCCACAAAATCTCAAAATTTTAGTTGCGAACCGAAAAGTTGCAATACAAAAAAAACAGATATTCATGAATGTAGACATATAAGAACATATAAAAACCCTACCGATTTAGTTTATAGAGGACTATAACCTGCACAATTCAACCACTCTCAATTATGGACCCACGGACCCTCGTGGATCTATGGCTCCGAAGATAATTGGCCTCAACCTCTCGTAACATCCATAATAGAGGAACTTCCAGAAATTCGGAAAGTGCAATGCATTAAAACTAGTGCAATTAATGACGACTTACTACAGAAATACTCATCGATACAGAAACTGCAGAACATCATAAGTTATTGCTTGAGATTCAAAATAAGTAATTAAAAATAAGGGTCTAATTACCGTAGCAGAACATCGAATGGTACTTGAGACAATTCTTAAAATAGTTCAACACACAAAATTTACAGATGAAATTCACTACTTAACAAACAAAAAACCACTAAAGAACAGTCGGTGAGACCGGCCTCATGCGGGTTGGGGGCAGACTTAAACATTCATTCATACCATTTACTCAACGTCATCCAATCGTCGCTCCAAAATCGCATCATATAAAAAATTGATAATTGAGACGGAGCACCGACAAAATTTACACTCAGGAATTCAAGCCACTCTGTATGCAATTAAACGACGAAACTGGACTTTAGATGGTCATAATCGTAAAGTGCGAAGGATAATCAGATCTTTTATTAACTATTGCAAATCACGATCTCCATCAATAGAATATCATATGGGAGATTTACCTGCTTCAAGGATAACACCAGCTCCGCCCATTAGCCGCGTAGGTATAGATTACTGTGGACCATTTTACATCAAAGAACAAAAACATCGGAACACGAACAAAGAAAAGGTATACATCGTCATATTCATCTGCTATCTACTATCAAGGCTGTTAAAGTATTTTGTTTTTGTACGTCCCACGCTTAATCTCGCGCCAGTCCGGTGGCGCCCTCACGAGTTCCATTTTCGGGTGTAGAAGCACGACAAATTTTTAGTCTTTTGGAAAACCGCATACAAGTCGCTTCGCGCTGTTTATTGTATTCTTCTTCTTTTGTAATAAAACTGAGTTCTTTGATAAGTGTTGTGTGTTTTTATCAAACTCATCGTCCCTTCCATTTGTTCTCACAATGGTTATGGGCCCAGGGGCGAACGGATGATCGAGTTTTTTTAAAAAGGGCGAAAAGAGAAATCGCTACGAACAAAGACTAGTTTTATCGAGACAAAGTGAACCACGTTGCAAAGTGCAAGAAAACTGATTGCACGCAATTGAGAGGATTGTGAGATCGGTGGATCGACGCAAGTGCAGGCACGAAATCGAGGGTAGAAGTATCCCATACCCGAAAATCGTGCGACGCAGTTTCTCAACGGTTTGTGACGCCGCGTGGACAAAATTCTTTGTGCGACTGGTCGAAGACTCGAAACAGTGGTGTGTTGGTCCGGACTATATACCAACGAGCGGTGGACATTGTGTAGTGTTTAGTTCGCTCGTCGAAGTGCTTGAGCTGTGAACACTGTTCGGCTCAGTGCCGTGAACAAAGCGAAAGTCGCCATTTTCGCGTCATTTGGTCGGTCGTGAAGCCGGTAAAGGAGAAAAGGCCGCCATCTTTGGTCGACAGAGTCGTGATTGGTGGATCGAGGACGCGTGCACGATTGGACCTGTGTGTTTGAAAAACAAACGGAGCAATGAATCCCAGCGGTACCATTCGTATTGAAGCGCTCAGAGCCGACAATTTTGATACTTGGAAAATCCAAATGAAGGCATTGCTCATCAAGAACGATGCCTGGGGATACGTCGGTGGAGCAACTGTCAAACCCGAGCCAACGGAGAACAATGCAGCAGCGATTCAAGAATGGAACGAGAAAGACGAGAAGGCAAAATCTGACCTGATTTTGTCGATCGGTCCAAACCAACTGAAACTCGTCAAAAACTGTGCGACATCTCGTGAGCTTTGGCTAAAGCTCGACGAGACCTTCGCGTCGAAGGGGCCTGCGAGGAAGGCATCGTTGCTGAAGAACCTGACATACAAAAAGATGAGCGAAAACGAGGATATTCGCGATCACTTGCGCGAATTCTTTGACTCGGTGGACAAACTCGAGGAGATGGAAGTTGACATAAATGATGACCTACTTGCGATCATGCTACTGCAGAGCTTGCCTGCAAGTTACGAAAACTTCCGAGTGGCGATTGAGAGTCGCGATACGTTGCCAACACCTGACAACCTGCGGACAAAAATCACCGAGGAGCACGACACGAGGAAGAACTCAGCGAATTTGAAATCGAGTCAGAATGCCATGCACGTCCAGAAAAATCCGCAATCGAAAAATAAAAAGAGCAACCCAAGTGAGGCGAAGAAAGGTCAAAAGGACAAGTCTTTTAACTTCAATTGCTACAAGTGTCATCAACCCGAACATAAACAAGCCGATTGTCCCCAGAAAAAGCCAAAGAGCGGAAATTCGGCTAGTTTTGCCCTTATGACGACGGAACAGAGGATCGATGTGTGCCAGAGTACCATCAACGCAACCGGAAGCGTCTGGTGTTTGGATAGCGGATGCACTACTCACCTATGTCGGGATCCGGATCTGTTTACGGACGTCGAGGATTACAAGGGCGGTCAATTGAAGATGGCGAGCGATGCTACTGCAGACATCAAAGGAAGGGGCACAGCCCTAATCAAAACGAGCGGAGACAGCGATGTGAAGGTGCTTGATGCGTTGCACGTTCCTGATCTGCGTCACAACCTACTATCCGTGGCAAAGATAACAGACAAAGGATTCCAAGTGCTGTTCGACAAGAATCAAGCCGCGATTTTCGATGAGCAGGGTGAGACGAAATTGGTTGCCAAGCGAGTAGACGACTTGTATTACGTTGGAGAAAATTCTGCGGAAAGCTGTCAAGGTGAAACTTCTGTGGCGAGAAAAGTCGATTCGGAAGATTCCCTTCGGGCCTGGCACAGGAGACTCGGGCACCTCAATTTTCGTGACCTTGTCGACGCATCAAATACCGGAGCCGTTCGAGGGACAAATCTGCCAACTGGACATAGGGACTTGACCTGCGATGTTTGCCTGAGAGGGAAAATGGCGAAACTACCGTTCCCGAAGGAAAGCGAACGTAAAGCGGAAA
Source organism: Stratiomys singularior (assembly GCA_954870665.1). Classification (NCBI taxonomy): domain Eukaryota; kingdom Metazoa; phylum Arthropoda; class Insecta; order Diptera; family Stratiomyidae; genus Stratiomys; species Stratiomys singularior. The sequence goes on along the minus strand of OX940880.1, from coordinate 75,461,460 downwards.
AATTGGAAGTCATACACACTGACTTGTGTGGTCCAATGAGATTCTCTTCCCACAGCGGAGCGAGGTACGTGATTTCTTTCATCGACGACCACTCCAGGTGGATCGAAGTGAGATTCCTGAAGACCAAGGACCAGGCGTTCGAGGAATTCAAGAGCTTCAAGGCTTCCGTCGAGAAGAAACACGGAGCGCAAATTAAGGAGATTCGATCAGACAACGGCCGCGAGTTCGTTAATGCGAGGTTCGACGAATATTTGAAGTCGGAGGGCATAAAGCATCAACTCACGACTCCGTACACGCCGCAGCAAAACGGCGTAGCGGAAAGAGCAAACAGGACGCTGGGTGAGATGGCTCGTTGTCTGCTGATTCAATCCGGATTGCCACCGTCTTTCTGGGCGGAGGCATTTTCAACGGCTTGTCACATCAGAAATCGATGCCCGGCGAAGAAGATTGGCAAGAGGACTCCGTACGAGCTTTGGAATGGCAGAACACCAACCATCGACTACTTCCGAGATTTTGGATGCAGGGCGTTCATTCTGAACAAGGCACCGACTAAGGGGAAGCTGAACGATAGAGCCAAGGAGGGGATCTTCGTGGGGTATGCCCATCAATCGAAGGCATACCGAATTTGGCTACCTGATTCAAGAAAAGTCGAGATCACGAGAGACGTGAAGTTCATCGAGGGCGACCGAAAACCTTCAAGCGACACCATCGAAAACGGCAGCGGCGAAATCGAAAATGATTGGTTCGATGTTGATCTCATCGGAACATCAGCTGCTAGAGTCATCGCCGAACGCCAGGGCGACATGGACCGACTATCCGAATCGAGCGACGGTGACGAAGTTTGGGAATCGCTAACCGAGGACGAACAAGTCGATAACCACCAGGACATGGAGAGCGACAACGAACCTTTTCTTGGGTTCCCAGATCCGCCTGCTAGAGATGAAGTTCGAGACGACGAAGCTCGAGATCACAGAGTTCGAGAGGATGAGGCCAGACAAGCCAACACGACTCCAAGACGTCGCGGGCGTCCAAGGAAAGTCAAGACCGGTTTACCTGACCGACCACGAAAGGCGTATGCTAACTTGGCTGACGTGGCATCCGCCGCCGCAGAGGTGTTCACGCCGAAGGCCATTGCAGGACGTGATTCTTCCGAGTGGAAAGACGCCATGGCATCTGAGGTGAAATCGCTCATCGAAAAGGAGACTTGGCAAGTCGTGAGCAGACCAGAAAATCAGCGCACCATCGGCAGCCGATTTGTACTGCGAAATAAGTCCATCGACAAGCGAAAAGCTCGAGTGGTGGCACGAGGTTTCGGTTTGAGGCCTGACATCGACTTCCACGAGACATTCGCTCCGGTGGCAAGATTGGCTTCGATACGGGCGGCGGTGGCTGTGGGATTCGCCAGAAACATGAAGTTTCGACAACTCGACATATCCACTGCCTATCTGAACGGAGTCATCAAGGAGACGATCTACATGGAGCCTCCCGACTACCTGGAAGAGGTTCTCGAGCACATCGTGAGAACCGAGAAGAAGGACAAGAAGCTGAGAGAACGGGCACAAAAGATGTTGGAAGCTATGCGAGGCGACGACGTGGTGCTGTTGCTGTCGAAGGGACTCTACGGCTTACCACAAGCTGGAAGAGCCTGGAACGAGTGTCTGAATGGAGAATTTCTAAAGCTGGGAGCAGTTGCATCCGACGCAGATCCCTGCGTATACATTCTCCGGAGGTCAAATGACACAACTTTCATCATCGTTTACGTTGACGATATTTTGATGATATCAACCAGCGAGACCGAGATTGACCGGTTGAAGAGTCAACTGTGTCGGCGATTCGAAGTCAAAGACCTGGAAGACCTCAAGTACTGCTTGGGCCTGGAATTTGACAGAGGAGAAAATCGCATCGAAATCAACCAGAGAGGATACATCGACGAAATTCTTGAGAGGTTCGAGATGAGCGAGTGCAACACTGTGTCGACGCCGTTGGAGTTGGGGATCAAGTTGGCTAAGGAAGAAGGAGAAGGTGCTTGTCCGAAGAAGTTTCCTTTTCGTGAACTGATCGGCGGTTTGATGTACTTGTCCATGGGAACAAAGCCAGACATCACCCACGCAGTCAGCTACCTAAGCCAGTTCAACAGTTGCTTCGGAGAAACCCACTGGAAAGCGGCGAAAAGGGTGCTCCGATATTTGAAGAAAACGAGGGACCTGAGTTTGGTGTACGATCGAAAAGGACCACCTCTGATGTTCACGGATGCAGATTGGGGCAGTTGCCCAAACGATCGAAAATCGTACACCGGCTATGTTTTTCTCATCGGCGGAGCGGCAGTCAGCTGGGAGTCACGGAAACAACAATCCGTGGCGCTCTCATCGACCGAAGCTGAGTACATGGCATAATCCGACGCCACCAAAGAGGCCATTCACATGAGAAAGTTGCTGAAGAGTCTCGGAGTTAGCCTCGAGAAGGTCGTTATCAAAAACGACAACATTAGCGCGCAGAAGTTGTCTGCGAACCCTGTGTTCCACGCGCGCACCAAACATGTGGACATCAGGCATCACTTTGTTCGAGAAGCTGTGCAGAAGGAGATGGTAGCAGTCGAGCACGTCCCCACAGAAGAGATGACAGCAGACGTCCTGACCAAGGCTCTATCCAGGGCAAAACACGAGATCTGCGTCAAGGGTCTGGGGTTGAAAAGTGCTTGACTTTGTCTCGTTAACGTTCTAGATTAACCGTGGTTCGAGGGGAAGTGTTAAAGTATTTTGTTTTTGTACGTCCCACGCTTAATCTCGCGCCAGTCCGGTGGCGCCCTCACGAGTTTCATTTTCGGGTGTAGAAGCACGACAAATTTTTAGTCTTTTGGAAAACCGCATACAAGTCGCTTCGCGCTGTTTATTGTATTCTTCTTTTGTAATAAAACTGAGTTCTTTGATAAGTGTTGTGTGTTTTTATCAAACTCATCGTCCCTTCCATTTGTTCTCACAAAGGCAGTACACACTGAAGTAGTCAGTGACTTGTCAACAGATGCCTTTCTAACGGCTCTTAAAAGGTTCATTGCTCGGCGCGGAATTTGCTCAGATATCTACACAGACAATGGCACAAACTTTGTTGGAGGATGTAATGACATCAAAGAATTACACACCTTACTATCCAACAATCAGAATCAGCAAAGGAATTACATATGCATAAACGGCAGTACAAATAGATGTTCAAAGTATTATATGTTGGACAGATTCCACTATTTTATTACATTGGCTGGGAGTAAGTCCACAAAATCTCAAAATTTTAGTTGCGAACCGAAAAGTTGCAATACAAAAAAAAAACAGATATTCATGAATGTAGACATATAAGAACATATAAAAACCCTACCGATTTAGTTTATAGAGGACTATAACCTGCACAATTCAACCACTCTCAATTATGGACAGATTATTGCAATCAAAAGCTAATAAACTGGCCCCGAACTTCGGAGGGCTCTGGGAGGCTGCGCTCAAATCGGTCAAACACCACCTCCGACGTATTATTGGTTATGCTCTATTAACTTTCGAACAATTAACTACTTTCGTTACTGAAATCGAAGCTATTCTAAATTCCCGTCCACTTACACCTATCTCCTCTGATCCCAATGATTTGTCAGTCCTAACTACTGCTCATTTCCTGATTGGCGATTCATTAACGAGTTCGCCCAGTCATAATTTTTTAGACGCGCCAATCAACAAACTGTTCATATGGGAACATATACAACAGATGCGTCAACACTTTTCGTCACGATGGTCGAAGGAATATTTGAACGAACTAACCACACGTCACAAATGGACAAAAATTATACCAAATGTATAAATTGGTCTACTTTTCTTATTAAAGGAAGACAATCTTCCTCCGTTACAATGGAGTCTAGGCAGAATTATAGCTACATGTCCCGGTGAAGACGGCACCGTTCGAGTCGTCAGAATCAAAACAGCGAAGGGAGAATACGACCGGAGTGTACAAAAAATTGCACCACTACCAATTAACCAAAGGGAAGGTGAAACTATTAAGTCCATCAACAAATCATAATATGAGATTTTTATTTTTATTTCTCACTTCAATGTAGTATCTTCCCAAACCTAATGTAATTTACAAATCCGTTGTATGCACTTTAAATGACTTAGTATGATTGATGGGCATTAGCCTCTCAACGGGAGGAGTATGTTCGGTTCAAAGAAATTCCCAAGAAAACTTTCGAAACCACCAATTCCCAATTATCGAATCACAAATATGATTTTCGTCGCAACGCTTTGATGATCATTTATATCAGCTTCACAATTTAAAACTCATCTATTTATGGCTTTATTGCTTTTTTTTATTCAAAAAATGTACCAATGTAATGGATTTCAGAGCTTCTTGAATTTTCAGATTAAGTACGAGATAATCATGCATGAACTTAGTCAAGTTCAAACCTTCACATTCCGTATGGTGATAAGTGCAACAACTTTCTGCGCCTTCTTGATAGTTTTCATGATTTGGATTCTTATAAGTCGAAGTTAAATGATTAAATGTAGCCTAGATTGCTAGTGATTACGTATGAGCGCTACTCCGTAATACATTTGAAGTTTTTTAATTATTTTGACTTAATTGTAGCGTGGTTTTACTTTTACGTACTTTTTGGCTTTCCTCAAACTGCGGCATCGTCATCCTATTTTTTAACCATGTAGGTAGCACTATGGTTTTTTTTAAAGGAATATCATATCAAATACAATTCTAATAATCCTTTATGTGTCGCACAATCACAGTCACCAATATACCACGAATATTCGACACCATATTCACTATGCAAACGGACTTTTCACACTGTCAATATATATTCAATATATATTCGATATATATTGCAACTGATTTCGTGCATATTCCTTGAAATAAAAATAGTTTTGCTCCAACAATTTTCTCGCTGTTAGAGTTTTTACCGTTTCCTCGAATTTAACTATTATTTCTTCAATTCACACGTCGACAAATGTACTTTGTTTGTAATTTGTAATGCTAATCATTTATATAGATCTTATAAATATTAAATAACCATACTAACATGTGAATAATATTTCAGATACATCAATATTCACTGTGGAAGGAGTATTTTTACATCCAGAATCCAATCGACATGGCAAATGAACGCTTAGTTAATTCTGAAAAAAGTAAACAACTACGCCAGCGTGGTGGGCCAAAAAAACTAACACGGAAATCTTCGTTTCCTCGGTGTTTTTGCGTCTTTACAAATTCTTTTTCCATTTTTTAATTTATCCGAAAAAACGCAAATCACTTCTGTTAAATAAACATAAATATATTTCGGGAGTAATAGTGCTCCCTTCTTCAGTGTTTTTTTAAATATGGTATAAAAGGGTATAAGTAGAAAAAACAGCTCTGTAACTAAACTATATTTAAAAAACACTGAAGAAGGGAGCACTGTTACTCCCGAAATATATATATGTTTATTTAACAAAAGTGATTTGCGTTTTTATGGAAAAATTAAAAAATGGAAAAAGAAGTTAACACGGAAAGCTTCTTTGAATGAAGTTAGAACATGATAAGTTAATTTCTGATAATGTTGATATGAAATATTTATAATTCATGATAGTTAAAAAAACACAAAAATGAAGATATCTAGAAAACTGTCTTAGTATTTTTTCTTTTAATTTTTGTAAAATTTTTGTTCCGTGTTTTATCGGAGCAAATTTAATTAATAAGCGTTGAAGAATAAACAACGAAATCGTTTAATGTCGTTTTATCGAAAAACTTAAAAGAACAAGAAAAAAACTGAAAAATGAAAATAAAATTTAAACATAAGTTATTACCCCATCCCATCTGGACTTCCAATATATTTTTTAAGCTATTCATCCGTCTTTTTTTTATATGTTAACCATATATTTTATTTGAGGAACTATTCCAAAAACAAATTGAAAACAAATACGAATTATTGCACTACTAGCTACTCTTACACCATATTTATAGAATTAGTTATGAATAATCGATTGCAATGGTCCATACGTAATTGTTTCAATTTCGATTTTTAAAAAATTTTGTAATTTTTCTTTTTATTGCGCTATGCGATTTGAATGAATGACTAATAAAACATTAAGCGAATACATTCAAATTATACTCTAATGGAACCAAATTTTAAACATGGAAATAATTATAAGAAAAGACAAAACATACAACGATTTATCTTAATAGGTATCCAAAACAGAGGATCGCTTACATTTTTCGTTTCAGATTTGCAAAATATTATTTGCATAATATATTTTAATATATTTACATTTTCTACTAAATATGTACAGTTAAATTCCCTCTTTCATCTACCATCAATAATTCTCCTATAGTTGAGCTTGCAATTATACTTATACCTAACAACATAAACTGTTCCATTTTTTATTATTAATTTAAAATATCATATGTTGCATGGGCGACTCCTCTTATTATATACATGAAAATGACCTATAATTTGCGTGCAATTCATTGAATAAATATTATTTTTATAGAAATTATTCGCTAAGTTGTTATATTTAACTTGCATAGTATTTAAGATTATGGGTTTTTGAACATTAACATAGTTGAACATAAGATTAAAATAAAGAGTTAGTTAATTGTAAAAACTGAGTCGATCGTGTAGGTTTTGACATTGCAAATCATTTTGTAGAGCCCGCGGTTATAAATTAATCATCAATTCATTAATTGTTGCCAATATTTCTGATTTTACTTTGTAATGCCTCTATTTATGACGAGTCAAGTCACAAGAATAATCTTTCACACAATGAATTATCTGAGATGATGGGAAGCTCAGCAAATGCGGCTTGTGTGACTTTGTGTTCATTAAATACAATTATATTATAGTGAATTTTAGATCCGAAGAGCCATGCTGCGTACTTGGCTAGGTCAGAACGAGTTCATGACGGCTGCAAATAGCCGAAACGCATTCTCGCCAAAAGTGCAGCATGGCCCGACGGCCCTAAAACACACGTTCATTTCGGCACGCAGTAACAGTAAAGCGAATTACAAGTGGATTGTTTATATACCTCAGTAATTTATTCCTTTGTTTTCGTTCTTTCCTCATGATTCAAAGTGCCTCTGTATTCCAACTGCTATAGCTTATTATTTGGTATCTTTTAATAATAAACTTTATTTGCAAATTTAATTTTCACTACGGGAGCATCATATTTTTTTTTAATTCACAAAGTTTACAGACTATTTTTTGTGCTTTTGTGATCCATGTTGAAAATTTGTGCTTGTTTAAAGCTTTTTTTTTGATTACCTTCGGGAACTGGTTTTAATTTCGTTCCACCTGTTAATAAATATCTTTTATTTCAGGTTAATTATTTAATTTCTTAAATTATTTGGATGTAAAGGGAAAAAGTATTCTGTCCGATTCGATTGTAGGGTTAACATAAAATTTCATATGCTTATTGATGTCTTTGTCGCGGTGTCCATCTTTTTATATGTGAAACTTTTTTCGGAGGGGTAGGTCTGGTTAATTAGGTGTTAACGAGGGTCATAAGGTTTGGGTCTTTTCAGGATCGTGGGATTATCGTTGTCGGGTTCGTCGCGTTTTTTTTTTTTTTAACAAGGATTGATCCTTATATCTAGTTGTTAGTTTCCGTGTCGTTTTTCCTATGTATACCATGTCGCAGTCCCTGCATGTAAGTTTGTATATGCCGCTGTTGGGCTTCGGTGTTTGTTTCCGATGTTGCTGTTGGTTTTGCACGCGGTATGTATTTTGTATTTTTTAAAGAAGCTTGCTAGCTGGTATGTCTCCTTGCCTACGTACGTCAATGTGGTCCATTTGTGTGCTTCCTTCGGTTCGTCTGATGGTTGGCGTTTATTCGTCTTTTGCTGTGAAAAAAAAAAACGCCAAACGTCTTTAAAAAATACAAAATACATACCGCGTTCAAAACCAACAGCAACATCGGAAACAAACTAACACCGAAGCCCAACAGCACACCAACAGCGGCATATACAAACTAACATGCAGGGACTGCAACATGTTGTACATAGGAAAAACGACACGGAAACTAACAACTAGATATAAGGAGCACATACGTTCGTTTACACATAACAAAGCAGACTCTAACTACGCAACACACCTACAGAATCACACACACGAACCCGATACCATGGCAAACTCAATGACGCTACTACACTAACAAAAGAAGGGAATTAGACTTGACGTACTAGAGAAATTAGAGATCTACAAACACAAAAAAACCCACGGAAATATAATCAACGAACAAACAATGACCAACTCCGACACAATATTTTCAGTCCTCGACCTAATCCTTGTCAAAAAAAAAGAAAACGCGACGAACCCGACAACGATAATCCCACGATCCTGAAAAGACCCAAACTTAATGACCCTCGTTAACACCTAATTACCCAGACCTACCCCTCCGAAAAAAGTTTCATATATAAAAAGATGGACACCGCGACAAAGACATCAGAACGAGCTGAAGATGGCTGTATGCAGCCGAAACGCGCCCTCGAGACCCACGAAGCAAGGCCCGGCGGACCCAAGCTACCCAGAGTTAATTTTGGCCTGCGGCAACACCAAAACGAACTTGATTATTATACCTTGACATGTTGATTATTATACTTTGTTTATCAGATCGTCTTAAAAATGGGTATCGTCTGCTAATATGGCAATCTAATTGAATGTGCTGATTTTTTCCTTTTCAGCCAAACAAATAGAGCAAGTTATTATCGCTTATGCCAATACACCAATAACACTGTCGGTGTTTTTTCAGTTATGGTCTCCAGAATTTTGAAAAGTTATAAATCTTTGTTTATATATCTGAGACATAATATCAGTTTGATATTTGTGCTACAATGCTTTGAAAGTTCTTAAAGCATTTAGAACAAAACAAACATGCAACTTAACGAAGTTTCCTCACAGAGTGGGAAAAAAATATCCTAGTGCTTCCACGCACTGTAATAAAATACGATTTTGTAGTTGTAATTCCGAACAATTTATTATGTCGACGTCTCGATAACGACTAGACCAAAGCTTCGTTTGCCTCTTTTATACATTTGCAATTTACTTCGTATTTTACTTACATCAACAAAATCTACTCTACTCTAATTCCCGAGTTCATCTTGCTTTATGTTTATGATGATGCAGCGGCATGTGAGTGGATCGTATGACGATTTAGAAAGAACGAGTAAGAATGTGCAATGTGTGCAGATAATAGCGTGTTAACTCCTCCCTTCATAAAATCTGTGTCCCACAGATCAAAAGGATAATTTGATTGGATTGGGGTAAGTATAGCTCAGGTTGGATTCTGGTAATTTCAGCTTAATCCTTTTATGGCAAAAAAGGTAAATGAATATGGCTACAAAAATAATTAGAAAGGTAAAAATTGTAGCATCGGAAGTTATGGATATTACGCTATCATTTTCAATTTTGTCTAATTTTTCCAAACTATCCAAATGCAATCTGTGCAAGTACTCCAGGTTTAATTTCATACCCTTTTCGGTTAAATTATTTTTCAAGACAGGAGGAAGTGAATAGAATTTTTTTACTTCAAGGCTTGTGTATATCGCGTCGTTGATAGGAATCGAATCGTTTTGGAAATTTATTAAAAAGGTACCGTTTAATGATTTTGATGAGTTGCTATGCATGATTTTCCCCTGGAAATTGGTTAAAAAAACTGAATTTGAATCGATCATTTCGACTATAGGTTTATTGTGAAACTCATATTCACAATCAGCATTATGACCATCCAAAACTTCTGCGAGACAACCGTTTGTCCTAAGTTCTTGGAGATGATGTCTCTCGCAAATGCTCAGATCGCGAATTTCGTAACAGCTACCGACTATACCAAATTTATCTGATCGCGTTATAAAGAGATTAGAGTAACTGACATGAATCATTTTATTATTTTGGATTGTCGGGCGAATCAGGGTATGGTTAAACTCTGTAATTGCGGTTGTAGGTAAGCAGATTACATAAAGGAGAAGAAATTCTTTTACCAAAACCATTGGTTTGGCGTATTCTATTGCTTCGATTTCGTTTTGATAAGGAAGGGTTTCTATACGGGATAACAGCGTATTTATTTCCCCATTGTCCAAGAGATTTGAGTTTATTATACCTTTGGATGCAAGTTGGCATGCCAGAACTATTTCCTCAACTTCATCTTTGAGAATTGTTAATTTATTGAAGAGTACCTGTTCGAACTTGTCATTGGTTCTTACATCAATGTCTGCCACGACCATGTTGTATGTATCCACAAGTTCTGCCGATACCTTAGAAATATATTTGTTAATTTTGTATTGTTTGTTATTGTTTTCTATGATCTTGTTTTGGCTTTTGACTATTTTATCCCAGTCGGTGGCGTCGGGGTTTCCCGCGATCCACTTCCAGGCGGATCCAATCCAATTTATGGCGCGCTTCATTTTCCTTTTATTCTGCAATCGATGTAACTGCCTCGAGATAATAGATAGCTGTTGGTAAAGTTGCGGTCGCAAAAGGCTAGTCTTATTCACTCGATGTTGTATAACAGGTTCGATGTTTGCCAATATTTCGTCGTATTGCTTTAGGTCGATAGGGTGGATAATTTTGAAGTTCCCATTGATAATTTTGCCCGATCCTATTTTCATCGTCATGATGGGGCCGTTATATTCGTAGATGTCTACGGTGGCGTATGCGCTGCCTAGGATTATCCTGAAAAGGATGAGACATTCTTCAGATGGGACTTATGGACTCGTTTTCCGGTGTTAGTGGTGATTGTTACTTTGTTATCCTTAGAGAGGCTTATGTTTAGGCTTAATCTGCTTATCAATCTTATATACTACGTCGCCGGCCTCGTATACCCTTGGTTTTGATCTTTTTTTATTATGGTTCTTCAGCTGACTTTCTTGTTTCCGTTGGATTTCCTGCCTTAAGTTTTCATTGAGCTTGGCCTTAAAATCATGCAACTGTTGATAATTTATGCGCTTAGAACGGTAAAAAAATATGTTTACCGGTTTTTTCCCGGTTACGGAGTGAAATGAATTATTGTATCGGTCAACAGAAATGCCTATAATTTCCTTTGCAGAGAGATCCGGATATTCTTTGATAAGGCATCTTACGATTTCAAGAATAGTTGAGTGAAGTCTTTCGATTGTACCGTTAACTTCACTTTTTTGCGGTGGTGTTAAGTAGACCGTAATACCTAGTTCCTCAAGAAGGTTGTGAATTATGGGGCTAACGAATCCACCCTTGTTATCGGAGGTTAAAATTTTGGGGACTGAGAAATAATGAAGAACATTCAATATCTTTTGGCGAAGATGCAATACAGATTTGTTCTTTATGCGGAAGAACTTCGCAAATTTGCTAAACTTGTCGATATAAGTGATATACTTTTCTCCCATGATCTCCCATATGTCTATATGAAGGATTTCTGTTGGATATTTGGGGATTGGCGTTTCTTCTAGTGCCGGCTTCAGTGGGTGGCGGTCATATTTGTTGGTATTGCAAACCTCGCAGTTTTTAGTGTACTTTTTTATAAGGCTAGTCATTTTTGGAAAATAGTACCTTTCCAAAATCTGCTCTCTATTCTCGCGATGATTCCTGTGTGCTCTGCGGTGTTCCTGTTGAATTATCGGCAACTGGTTATCCTCCTGAGCTATGTCCTCAACCATGCGCTGCGTGATTCTTATTTTAAATTTAGAGAAGTGCTCCTTATAGACATCCTGAAAAAGCTGCATGAAGTGCTCTGGAATCTTAATACCGTTTATAATGTTTGGAGAAAGCGTCTCTTTTAGGATCTTCACTAGTTTATCCTTCGTAATTTTATTTATTCGTATGTAGTGCCTATGAAATCCCGTATGTGGTTGTTCATATGCATTAATTTCCTTCCCTTCAGATATAATGATTTGGTTTTTAAAAACGTTTATCGGAGCGTTGCTGAACGGAGCAAGGTCGCTGTTGTCTTGAGCTGCACTATGAACAGTTGAGGAACTTGAATCTAGCATATTTACCTCGATTGGCAATCTGGATAAAGCGTCTGCTACGTAATTGGTTTTTCCAGGTCTATAAATTAATTCGTAGTTGTATTCCTCTACTCTTGCTTTCTAGCGTTTCAGCTTTGCGTTATGGTTTGCGTTGCTCAGAGCAAATGTCAACGGTTGGTGATCGGTTAAAATTTTAATCTTTTTTGCTCCGTAAAGATACGTTCTTAATTTGTCAAGTGCCCAGACTATCACTAAAAGCTCCTTTTCATTAGTAGCATAGCTTTCTTCCGTTCTATTGAGTGATCTAGATATATATATTATCGGCTTGTCCTTTCCAATGTCTCCCTGCGATAATACAGCGCCGATGGCGTAATTCGAGGCATCGGTTGTAAGCAAAAACGGTTGTTCGAAGTCTGGAAATACTAATATCTCCGAGGAGGTAAGTAATGCTTTCAAAGTATTGAATGCTTCAGTTTCCGGTTTGCCAAATTCGATATCTGCGCTTGGATTGGTTAGATCTAACTTGCGCATTTTCACCACGAGTTAGGTTGGTCAATGGTTTCGCTATTTTCGCGAAATCTTTAATGAACTTCCTATAATATGATGCCATACCCAGGAAAGCCTTTAAGTCTTTTAAGTTTGATGGAGGTTTTATTTTACTAATAGCGGAAGTTTTCTCCGGATCAGGTAGGATTCCTTCACCCGATATAATGTAACCCAGAAAGTGAACTTGACTTTTGAGAAAGGTAGATTTTTCCAAATTAACTTTCAAATTCCTTTCAATTCCTCGGTTTCTCCTAGGATAATTATATCGTCGATGTAAACGAAACAAATTTTTCCCACAAATGGCTTCAAAACATCGTCAATCATGCGCTGAAAAATGGCAGGTGCATTCTTGAGGCCGAAAGGCAGCCTTGTGAATTCGTATTTGCCATTTGCCGTCGAAAATGCAGTTTTTTGGGTATCATTTTCCTTCATCCTGATTTGGTGAAACCCAGAGGTAAGATCATGTGTAGTGAAAAGCTTGGATTTTCCGAAGCTGGCTAGTGTATTCGTAATATCGGGTATCGGATATGCGTCTGATATGGTGACAGCGTTAAGTCTTTTGTAATCAATGACCAAGCGATATTGCTTTTCGCCTAACTTATTGGGTTTTTTTGGCACAATCCAAATTGGGGAATTATAAGGGCTCCTTGATGGACGAATAATTCCATCTTGTAGCATCTTTTCAATTTGCTTCTGAACTTCGTCCCTCAGGTTTACAGGGTACGAGTATGATTTGATATAGATGGGATCTGATGTGGATGTTCTTATTTCAGCTCTTACGCTTGTTTCCACAATTTCCGCATCAGTTACCGGGCCGAAGATTTTAGAATGCTTCTTTAGTACTGAGTTCAATTTGATCCTAGTCTGGAAATTTAGGTGATTGTATGTGATATTCAAGTTGTTGACCTGTTTGCATTGTTTCGCTTTCAATGGTATTTTAATATTCGGAGAAATTTTCAAAGTATTCATTTTCCTATCTATAACCGCATCTAACTGTTTGAAGGTATCGTCACCCAGTATACCGCCAAAAGATTTCAATCCTGGTAGAACATAAAAATCTAAAATCGTACTGTTCCCGATACTTTTGAAAAACGGTCCTGTAACTTTTTTCGTAATGGGTATTTCCCCTGCTGCTGATTGTATATTAAATGGAGTTTTAACCGATTTTGCATTGAAAGAAAATTTGGGAGCAATAAAGTTTTTATTTGCGCCCGTATCGATTAAAAACTTTAATACCTGTCCGTCGCGTAAGATGTACTCTAAGTATGGTACGCTAGAGAGGCGTTCATCATAAAATTTATCTCACTATCATCGTCTCCAAGATCGTTGTTACTTTTGGGCTGTTCAAAATAGTCCTCATTAGATGAGTCCTGTAAAACAGAATCATCACAAATTTCAGATGAATCAGGGTATGTTGATTGTTCCTGAGTTTCCAGATTAAATAGTCGCTGTGATTTTTTTGGGTAAACCGCGGAGTCATTTGGACGCTTAATAGCCTGATTGTAAAAAGGTCTATTCATATAATTAACCTGCCTGGTTTGCAAGGATTTATCAATATCCATCGGGACCGGAGGTTTTGGACAATTAGGCCTGGGAGGGGGTAAATTCTGTAAACTTTGCTGCAACTTGCTCCTTGGAATATTATAGACCTGATTCCTAAGAGGAGTGCTTAGCCGTGGATAAGTAGCTAAATTTGGATTATATGCATTTTGTTCAGGTTTTGCAGAAAAGAATTGATTTACTGGAGCTGAAATTGAGTTGTTGTTTCCTGTAATTTAAATTCTGAAATTCTAAACATGAAGCGTATGCTTCCGGTAGAGTTTGGGGTCTTTGCTCAATCAGCATTCGAGATAAGTCTCCATTAAGGCCGCGTACGAAAACATCAAGCGCACGATTTCGATAATTCTCGGTTAAGGCAATTACAGTTTCCTGTGAATAGTCTTCTGTTTTGATTTTATTAATCAAAAGGGATAGTTGATGGTTTACCTCGGCATAAAACTCATCGACACTTTTAGACCTTTGAAACATGGAATGCAATTGATGTTCTAGAGTCCGTACATCACGCTTATCGGCATAATGTAGGGAAAGGCACTTTTTAATACTCATCCAATTTTCATTAAAGATGTTATATGAAATGAGAGCAGCATCTGCCGGGCCTCTTATTTTTTGTCTAATGTGACGAAGGATTGCCCGGTAGATAGGTTTGTGCCGAACTATTTTGTAATCTCTGAGTATAGTTTCAACACTATGTACCCAGGATACGTATTGCACTGGATTTCCATCGAATCCCTGCAGATCTCTGACACAATCAGGTAACCTCTTAATGCCTTCAAGGTTTTAGGTGTGGCGGTGTCCGTCGGAGTGGGAATATTTGACGGACGTGATTTTATTTCCTCTTCTAGAGTTTTTAATTTATTCCTACTGTGTTCGATTTGCGCGTTTACCGCACCAGTCAATTGCACAAGGGTTTGCCTAATTTCTTCCATTTTAATTAAGATTTATCAAAAACTCGGAAAAACACGAAACACACGCAAATTGAACTCGGTTTACACTTCACTAATTCACTCTTATATAATTGTGTAAAATAAACAAATTCTATATATAAATTTAATTCAAAGAAAAATCTAACAAGATTGATTTTATTAAGAAAATCTTGAAAAAATTTGATGATTGTTATCGAGAAGAGGCAAACTTACATGAAGCAATATAAAAGTCTCCTCATGGTTGATTGCAGAGTAGCGTATTGTTCCTTTTTGGCACCGACCGTTGATCCTTGGAAGCTGCCTACTGCGGTACGTCAACTCCTTGCCTTTGCGATATGGTCCTTAAAAGAAGAAAGGCGTTTCGGGTACGTTGCTGGTAATCCTCGAAACGCGTCTTGCACACTTACTGCTGCTTTATTTCCTTGGGGACACTTATCACACGTCGTTTCGCGCGGTTTTCCGTAAAATAGCGGTTTACTGTGTGTGTTGTCCCGTGTTTAGCACTTCTAGATTAGATCCTGTTTTTTGTAGCTTTTCCATTTTAAAAATGCTATGTTTTTTTTTTTTTTTTTTAATTTTTGAACAAATATATATTTCGGGAGTGAGTTGCTCCCTTCTTCAGTGTTCGTTATTTTCTGATTTAAAATGGCCTTTATCGGGATATTTATACTAAGTTGACACAAAGTCCTAATTGCCTAAGGTCTAATTACTTAAGCTCTAATTACTTAAGCTCTAATTACTTAGGGTCTAATTACTTAAGGTCTAATTACTATTGGATTTTTTTTTTTTTTTTTTTTTTTTTTTTTATAGTCTTCGTACCTATCATTTATTTGCTTATGTTTACCTTAAGGTCTAATTACAATGGAGTTTTATTGCCTACCTACATGTCTAAGTGCTTTAATTATTATGTGTCAACTTAGTATAAATATCCCGATAAAGGCCATTTTAAATCAGAAAATAACGAACACTGAAGAAGGGAGCAACTCACTCCCGAAATATATATTTGTTCAAAAATTAAAAAAAAAACATAGCATTTTTAAAATGGAAAAGCTACAAAAAACAGGATCTAGCGGTTTAATTAAATTGTTCGCGAAATTTTTATGCTACGGGTAGCGACAAATAGCTGTGTTCTCACGGGAACAGCTTTTTTTTTTGCTCGGGCGGCAGTTAACGAAGTTTCCTCACAGAGTGGGAAAAAAATATCCTGGTGCTTCCCCGCACTGTAATAAAATACGATTTTTTAGTTGTAATTCCGAACAATTTATTATGTCGACGTCTCGATAACGACTAGACCAAAGCTTCGTTTGCCTCTTTTATACATTTGCAATTTACTTCGTATTTTACTTACATCAACAAAATCTACTCTACTCTAATTCCCGAGTTCATCTTGCTTTATGTTTATGATGATGCAGCGGCATGTGAGTGGATCGTATGACGATTTAGAAAGAACTTTACACCTGAGTTCAAGGTATGGGAAAGAATGTGTGGGAAAGTGCAATCGAGTAAGAATGTGCAATGTGTGCAGATAATAGCGTGTTAACTTGCATGCTTCTGACGAAATAGCTACGGAAACAAAAAATGGTGCTTTATTCTTCTGTTTTTTTGAATATTTATTGTAATGGAGTCTTGTGAATTCATTTTACCTAAGCAATTGGCTGTGCCGTAGGTACCGTGGCCATCATAGATTTCGGATATTTGCCGTGATTTCTACGGTTAATTAAGTGACAGATAACGCATCAGACTCGAAATGAATTAACCATGAATTCTCGCTCAGAACTGCCTTTATTTTCCAAAATTCATCTGCTTGAATACTATTTACAATAACTTATGTCCTTAATTACTTAACGCTAACGCAATACCTCGTTGTCCTTGCTCAGCAGGATTTTTAACCCATTTTAAAGTTGTCGATATTCATAAATAGGAATAGAACATGTATGAATAGCACATGTCGAATAGAATCGATGAGTGCGGTCTTCATGAGAAATGCTGACTACACACATCGTACACTCATTATGTGACATTCGATCATCAACTCGTGCTAATAGTCAACTACATGCCGTAAATTTTATTACTTGAGCGGCTTCAACGAAATACCATGTGCACATGAATCGAATTAATTTTTTTCTTCAAATTTGATTGTTTTGGCTTCAATTTTAATGTGGGAAAATATTAAAACCCTAAACTTATGCAATACTCTCTACGTAAATATATTTTCAAATTATACGGATCAGGTAGGATTCCTTCACCCGATATAATGTAACCCAGAAAGTGAACTTGACTTTTGAGAAAGGTAGATTTTTCCAAATTAACTTTCAAATTCCTTTCAATTCCTCGGTTTCTCCTAGGATAATTATATCGTCGATGTAAACGAAACAAATTTTTCCCACAAATGGCTTCAAAACATCGTCAATCATGCGCTGAAAAATGGCAGGTGCATTCTTGAGGCCGAAAGGCAGCCTTGTGAATTCGTATTTGCCATTTGCCGTCGAAAATGCAGTTTTTTGGGTATCATTTTCCTTCATCCTGATTTGGTGAAACCCAGAGGTAAGATCATGTGTAGTGAAAAGCTTGGATTTTCCGAAGCTGGCTAGTGTATTCGTAATATCGGGTATCGGATATGCGTCTGATATGGTGACAGCGTTAAGTCTTTTGTAATCAATGACCAAGCGATATTGCTTTTCGCCTAACTTATTGGGTTTTTTTGGCACAATCCAAATTGGGGAATTATAAGGGCTCCTTGATGGACGAATAATTCCATCTTGTAGCATCTTTTCAATTTGCTTCTGAACTTCGTCCCTCAGGTTTACAGGGTACGAGTATGATTTGATATAGATGGGATCTGATGTGGATGTTCTTATTTCAGCTCTTACGCTTGTTTCCACAATTTCCGCATCAGTTACCGGGCCGAAGATTTTAGAATGCTTCTTTAGTACTGAGTTCAATTTGATCCTAGTCTGGAAATTTAGGTGATTGTATGTGATATTCAAGTTGTTGACCTGTTTGCATTGTTTCGCTTTCAATGGTATTTTAATATTCGGAGAAATTTTCAAAGTATTCATTTTCCTATCTATAACCGCATCTAACTGTTTGAAGGTATCGTCACCCAGTATACCGCCAAAAGATTTCAATCCTGGTAGAACATAAAAATCTAAAATCGTACTGTTCCCGATACTTTTGAAAAACGGTCCTGTAACTTTTTTCGTAATGGGTATTTCCCCTGCTGCTGATTGTATATTAAATGGAGTTTTAACCGATTTTGCATTGAAAGAAAATTTGGGAGCAATAAAGTTTTTATTTGCGCCCGTATCGATTAAAAACTTTAATACCTGTCCGTCGCGTAAGATGTACTCTAAGTATGGTACGCTAGAGAGGCGTTCATCATAAAATTTATCTCACTATCATCGTCTCCAAGATCGTTGTTACTTTTGGGCTGTTCAAAATAGTCCTCATTAGATGAGTCCTGTAAAACAGAATCATCACAAATTTCAGATGAATCAGGGTATGTTGATTGTTCCTGAGTTTCCAGATTAAATAGTCGCTGTGATTTTTTTGGGTAAACCGCGGAGTCATTTGGACGCTTAATAGCCTGATTGTAAAAAGGTCTATTCATATAATTAACCTGCCTGGTTTGCAAGGATTTATCAATATCCATCGGGACCGGAGGTTTTGGACAATTAGGCCTGGGAGGGGGTAAATTCTGTAAACTTTGCTGCAACTTGCTCCTTGGAATATTATAGACCTGATTCCTAAGAGGAGTGCTTAGCCGTGGATAAGTAGCTAAATTTGGATTATATGCATTTTGTTCAGGTTTTGCAGAAAAGAATTGATTTACTGGAGCTGAAATTGAGTTGTTGTTTCCTGTAATTTAAATTCTGAAATTCTAAACATGAAGCGTATGCTTCCGGTAGAGTTTGGGGTCTTTGCTCAATCAGCATTCGAGATAAGTCTCCATTAAGGCCGCGTACGAAAACATCAAGCGCACGATTTCGATAATTCTCGGTTAAGGCAATTACAGTTTCCTGTGAATAGTCTTCTGTTTTGATTTTATTAATCAAAAGGGATAGTTGATGGTTTACCTCGGCATAAAACTCATCGACACTTTTAGACCTTTGAAACATGGAATGCAATTGATGTTCTAGAGTCCGTACATCACGCTTATCGGCATAATGTAGGGAAAGGCACTTTTTAATACTCATCCAATTTTCATTAAAGATGTTATATGAAATGAGAGCAGCATCTGCCGGGCCTCTTATTTTTTGTCTAATGTGACGAAGGATTGCCCGGTAGATAGGTTTGTGCCGAACTATTTTGTAATCTCTGAGTATAGTTTCAACACTATGTACCCAGGATACGTATTGCACTGGATTTCCATCGAATCCCTGCAGATCTCTGACACAATCAGGTAACCTCTTAATGCCTTCAAGGTTTTAGGTGTGGCGGTGTCCGTCGGAGTGGGAATATTTGACGGACGTGATTTTATTTCCTCTTCTAGAGTTTTTAATTTATTCCTACTGTGTTCGATTTGCGCGTTTACCGCACCAGTCAATTGCACAAGGGTTTGCCTAATTTCTTCCATTTTAATTAAGATTTATCAAAAACTCGGAAAAACACGAAACACACGCAAATTGAACTCGGTTTACACTTCACTAATTCACTCTTATATAATTGTGTAAAATAAACAAATTCTATATATAAATTTAATTCAAAGAAAAATCTAACAAGATTGATTTTATTAAGAAAATCTTGAAAAAATTTGATGATTGTTATCGAGAAGAGGCAAACTTACATGAAGCAATATAAAAGTCTCCTCATGGTTGATTGCAGAGTAGCGTATTGTTCCTTTTTGGCACCGACCGTTGATCCTTGGAAGCTGCCTACTGCGGTACGTCAACTCCTTGCCTTTGCGATATGGTCCTTAAAAGAAGAAAGGCGTTTCGGGTACGTTGCTGGTAATCCTCGAAACGCGTCTTGCACACTTACTGCTGCTTTATTTCCTTGGGGACACTTATCACACGTCGTTTCGCGCGGTTTTCCGTAAAATAGCGGTTTACTGTGTGTGTTGTCCCGTGTTTAGCACTTCTAGATTAGATCCTGTTTTTTGTAGCTTTTCCATTTTAAAAATGCTATGTTTTTTTTTTTTTTTTTTAATTTTTGAACAAATATATATTTCGGGAGTGAGTTGCTCCCTTCTTCAGTGTTCGTTATTTTCTGATTTAAAATGGCCTTTATCGGGATATTTATACTAAGTTGACACAAAGTCCTAATTGCCTAAGGTCTAATTACTTAAGCTCTAATTACTTAAGCTCTAATTACTTAGGGTCTAATTACTTAAGGTCTAATTACTATTGGATTTTTTTTTTTTTTTTTTTTTTTTTTTTATAGTCTTCGTACCTATCATTTATTTGCTTATGTTTACCTTAAGGTCTAATTACAATGGAGTTTTATTGCCTACCTACATGTCTAAGTGCTTTAATTATTATGTGTCAACTTAGTATAAATATCCCGATAAAGGCCATTTTAAATCAGAAAATAACGAACACTGAAGAAGGGAGCAACTCACTCCCGAAATATATATTTGTTCAAAAATTAAAAAAAAAACATAGCATTTTTAAAATGGAAAAGCTACAAAAAACAGGATCTAGCGGTTTAATTAAATTGTTCGCGAAATTTTTATGCTACGGGTAGCGACAAATAGCTGTGTTCTCACGGGAACAGCTTTTTTTTTTGCTCGGGCGGCAGTTAACGAAGTTTCCTCACAGAGTGGGAAAAAAATATCCTGGTGCTTCCCCGCACTGTAATAAAATACGATTTTTTAGTTGTAATTCCGAACAATTTATTATGTCGACGTCTCGATAACGACTAGACCAAAGCTTCGTTTGCCTCTTTTATACATTTGCAATTTACTTCGTATTTTACTTACATCAACAAAATCTACTCTACTCTAATTCCCGAGTTCATCTTGCTTTATGTTTATGATGATGCAGCGGCATGTGAGTGGATCGTATGACGATTTAGAAAGAACTTTACACCTGAGTTCAAGGTATGGGAAAGAATGTGTGGGAAAGTGCAATCGAGTAAGAATGTGCAATGTGTGCAGATAATAGCGTGTTAACTTGCATGCTTCTGACGAAATAGCTACGGAAACAAAAAATGGTGCTTTATTCTTCTGTTTTTTTGAATATTTATTGTAATGGAGTCTTGTGAATTCATTTTACCTAAGCAATTGGCTGTGCCGTAGGTACCGTGGCCATCATAGATTTCGGATATTTGCCGTGATTTCTACGGTTAATTAAGTGACAGATAACGCATCAGACTCGAAATGAATTAACCATGAATTCTCGCTCAGAACTGCCTTTATTTTCCAAAATTCATCTGCTTGAATACTATTTACAATAACTTATGTCCTTAATTACTTAACGCTAACGCAATACCTCGTTGTCCTTGCTCAGCAGGATTTTTAACCCATTTTAAAGTTGTCGATATTCATAAATAGGAATAGAACATGTATGAATAGCACATGTCGAATAGAATCGATGAGTGCGGTCTTCATGAGAAATGCTGACTACACACATCGTACACTCATTATGTGACATTCGATCATCAACTCGTGCTAATAGTCAACTACATGCCGTAAATTTTATTACTTGAGCGGCTTCAACGAAATACCATGTGCACATGAATCGAATTAATTTTTTTCTTCAAATTTGATTGTTTTGGCTTCAATTTTAATGTGGGAAAATATTAAAACCCTAAACTTATGCAATACTCTCTACGTAAATATATTTTCAAATTATACTGTGTAATCCTATAGTTAGGTAATATACTAGTTATAAACGATGTTGAAAAAAACATTTTAACATTTTGCACTCCGCCGTCCCCACTCGCGGGACATGGTTTCTATATCATATCAGTCGGAAATCCCCACTACAGGATACATTAAAGTTTATTAGTGATTTCGTCGAATCGAGTCATTTCAGCGCAACTTTTTGAGAAACGCATATTTCTCCTATCTTTTAGCAAGACATCAAATCTAAATGTAGTAAATTCTTAAGTTATATAAAAGCAATGTTAGCGGGTTTTTCGGAATTCTCACGATCGTCCCAGCACTTCTCGCCGCCACTTGAAGGGAGCGATATCGATTTTTTGTATCAGAAAGGTCAGTAGCATAGGTAGGTAACATAGCACGCACTGTATAGTGAGATTTTTAAGTACTAATAAACCATTCTAAGTCTAGAGGATTAGATTTTCAAAGCTTAGCACATTCTGGTTTGAAGCGTTGAACAATAAAATGTACCATGCTGTACAAAACTATAAAAAATAAAATATTGATTTCTCGATTTCAACCTTTTCATATAAGTCCAATGTCTTTATAATAAATTACTTGCTACCAAAACTGTACTACACAAGGTTATGTAAATGCACGTTCCTGCCACAAAGTGGCGCTGAGCTGAAGCAGCTAAACACTAACGTGAAGAATGGTTCGGAGTGCAAAGGGTTAATATAGTGTAAGTGCGTATGCGTCTATAGCACACTATATTCATGCTGCTTCTTACCAAACTGCAGTTGCAGGCCGGGTTGCAAGATTATATAAAAAAATGGCAAATTTACATACATTAAATTTATTTTTTCTAGACTCACTATTGTTATTTTTCTTTGCAAAGTACATCTAGTGGTGTTTTTCTTCGATTGTAGGATTTGCAAAATTTAAATAATGGCATTATCTTTATTTTTTCAGTGCAAATATTTCGTTGGAAGCTGGAAGCAATCACAAATATATCCCGACTTTCTAATTTACGTTTCTCAGATTTAACTGTCCCGTTCTGAGATAATTTAATCGTTTTCATGGTTTCATGATATGTACCATTGAACGGGTGAACGGGTGAATACCATGAACGGGTCTTTATTATCCAAAAAAGTTTAATAAATAGACGTCTATAAATAAAAGAATATTATTTAAATAAGCAGTTTCTCTTTTTGTAACCACAAAATTACATTCGGCGTATTAAGATATTTACAATCCTCTTAAACATTATATATGTTTAATTGAATAAAAATTTAATTCAGCTGTAGAGGTTATCGTTTGTAAAATATCATAAACACTTCTTTTCATGTTAAAGATGTATTTCAGTGATTGTATAGATCTCAGCAAATATAAGTCACATACATGGTGGAATTTTTTTAACGTTAAAATTTGCTATTTTATTTAAAATGTGTTATTATTATTTACTTATGTTTATGCTTCAAATTGAAAGATTCTGTCTTTCTGATCGTTAACACCTTTCACAATATTGTAAAAAAATTATGTAGTATTAATGCAATATTCACATATTTTACGAAACTCTACCGAAACACTGCTATTTAATTATTCAAATTTAACACATCTTTCGTCAACCAAATAATAATCAGTAACTTTTGGATGGGTATGTCTTTCACAGAGTGTTCAGGCGATTGGTATCTACCCATAAGAAGTGGAGCAAAAAAATAAAAAACTTACATAAGAAAAACTAGAGAGTGTCCCCCTTATTTGTGATGTGAAAGTTTGATTTCTTTTAAAAAGAAATAAACATCTAAAAGTTTTAAAAATCACCGAAGTTCACTCATCCAATGGTTGATTGTATATAGCCTTTTCTTATAAAGTCGTATTAGTATCTCTTTCCGAATTTGTATACACACATAAATATAAAACTAATTTTGGGAACGATTGTTGAAACTATATATGAAAAACCGTTTTCTTTTTTCTTAAAATATACCATTAGAAAATTCGAACAGAAAATCAAATTAAATAGATTATATCAAATATTCAATTTTAAATAGGATAAATCATTTCTAATAAAATTATACTTTTATGGTTTCATTACCTATTTCGGAAAGTCGCTTAGCGAGCTCCATATGCGTATCAAGACAGACACTTTTCACTCTGCCTTCCTATGCCATGTTGTCCACTTTATTGGTTGCCGGGATGCCGACGAGTTTGGGCCACTGGATGTTGGAGGTTATATTAGGATCATCCTGCATTAATTTGTATGTGACAATCCGTCTCTTGTAAATATTTTGGTCGAGTTTCTCAACGGCCATACTAGAATCTGTGAAAACAACTATTTGATAGCAGCCATTAGGGGGATTCTTTTCAAAGGCTGAGAAAATGGCGTATGGTTCTGCCTCTAGAGAAGTGATCGTACAGTAAAGATTAATGAAATGGTAGCTGTTCAGGTTCAGATTGTAATGGCCGATGCCAGTACAAAACTGATTTTTCGCAGCATCCGCTACCAGTAATAAGTGTTCTCTTATATATTACGTTGAGAACATGTGTCAGGAACTTTTATTTAGATCATGGCTTTTATGGCTTTACGAAAGGGAATGATGTTAGTGGAAAAAGCGATTTATAGGTTGAGTTTTTTGTTGCTGCTGCATGTGGGATTTATACTGGATAAATGGTTTTTGAATTTCAGTAAGATATGACTCTAGCTGGTCTTCAGTTAACTCTCCCAGTCTTAATTGGTAAACTTTATTTTATTTATATATTTTTATTGATAAGCTTCG
Organism: Stratiomys singularior; assembly: GCA_954870665.1. NCBI lineage: Eukaryota > Metazoa > Arthropoda > Insecta > Diptera > Stratiomyidae > Stratiomys > Stratiomys singularior. The sequence continues at coordinate 75,436,945 of OX940880.1, read as the reverse complement.
CTTCCTCCTTCGCAGTTAGGTATTCTGCTGTTAACTTGATTGTAAGTTCAGCAGCTATTTGATATGAGCCTCCGTTTCTTTGATTGAACCAGTTCTTTTAATTGCTCTGTCTTGATATTATTGTTGCAGTTAATCAGGGTAGCTTCAGATCTTTCCCATTTTTTAAAAGTATCCATCAGATGAATGCCTTCTCCAAGTACAAAAAAGTTGATGCATATTACAGGCAACATGTGTTTGCGTCGACTAAGAGGAGGAGACTTAGTTCACCACCCTGTGGAACATCCTTTTTTATCTCTATACTAGCCTTGTCTAGATGTGACGACGTATAGATTCCAGAGCCAATGCTCTGACATTAAATACGATTGATGATGGATATGTTGAGATTTAGCCGGGTTTCTATGCGGTAATCTAGATGCCTTCTACAATTATGAAAAAGTCCAGCCTGCCAATTAAAGGAGACATGTGTTTGAGTTGGCTATGCCATGTAGGTTTGTGGTATATATATTGAGTAGGAGGGGACTTAGTGTATCACCCTGTTGGTTAACATTTCTTATCGCTGTCCTAGCCTTGTCTAGATGTAAGAATCCGGGGCTGTATAAATTTCAGAGACAGTGCATCTTGATGAGGGGTACGTTGAGATTAAGCTGGCTAAAATTTTATTCTATGCTTTCTATGCTTAATGAAAAAGTGTGTTAAGCCAGTTTATTATTGATTTTTACTTTATGTAAGCAAAGCAATAGGGAGCTAAGATATTCTTCTCGTAAATGGGTATACAGATTCTTTTTTTGTATTAGTTTTCTAATTATTTCTACAGGAACGCTTAGAAGCCTGGTTGGAGCAGCCCCGCAAAGATCACTGTCCTTTACATGTTGGAAAAGGGATTTCAACACTTCATAGTTAATATTCTCAGGTCTAGGTGCCCTGTATTTGCTCTTTCCAGCCAGCATGCATTCAAGGTCTTCTGGCCTGGGCTGATCATTATGAAGGTGCGGTTATAAATCTGCTCTTGGATGTGGTTCCTGTTTCATATGCTATACTAAGTGTTATTTTTATAGGTATAGTCGAATTATCAAAAGTTTTCAAACTTTTCAAAATTTCACATTAGCGTAATTTCATTTTAAACTTCAAAAAAGCACTGCTTATACGTTCATATTAACATGAAATTAACTAATCAATACCGATTTATGACCAGTCATGAAGAAAATGATTTTATGTAGGTATGCTATATATGATAAAACAATTATTTTTCCGTGCATATTTTTTATTTAAATATAGGCCAAAATACAATACTGCGTGACGGCGATACGTAAGCGCGATGCGATTATCCCTCGTCGTCACGCAACGCATTCAATTTTTTTTCCTTCTTTTTCCTTTTAAGGAGAGTTTATTGGTCACTCCTAGAATAGCATTGACCAGCGTTTTTCGTTCAAAGCCTCTTTTGGGCTAGTGATTTTTGGTTTTTGTGAATTGGTTTTTAGTGAATTTGGTTTTTGGGCTCTGTTGGACCTAGTGTTTGAGCAGTCTGATTTGCTATTTGTTTTCTTCTTTGTTGGTTTCTGGGGTGATGCATTGGGTTGAGTCGGTTATTGCGTTTGTTAGTTGTTAGTCTTGATATGGTGTGTTAGTGCGTAATGTTTTTTTTTGAAATAAATAAATTTGTATTGGTTTTGTTAGTATGGTAGTATTGGTTTGTTTTTTTTTTGTTATTGATTATTGGTGATTTTCATTATTTGGTTGAGGAGTTCATTCAGAGAAATCTTACTTTATTGAAAAACTTTTTTTAATTCTTCTCAATATCAATGAAATTTGTACAGCTCAGTATTTCATGTTCTAGTACGTCATCATAGTCGCACCATGTGCATTTGTTTTGTTTTTTTTCTTCTTTTTAATGTTTATTAGAATTTATAATTTTTGTTTTTTGTTGTCATTGGGGGTCGATTATGGATTGGAATTAGTTTTCTCATTTACTAGTCCTTTTGTGAGGGGTATTAATTCCTTGATGCAACCTATATTAGGTTTTGTAGGTCGGTTGTGTTTATGGAACATATATTTGTAGTACTGG